>NEWO01000854.1:217939-240175 GCA_003013225.1 Phalaenopsis aphrodite
ATATATATATATATATATATATATATATATATATATATATATATATATATATATATATATATATATATATATATATATATATATATGTAGTTATAGTTATAATACAGTATATATATATTTAGTGATTTAATAAATTTTCCAAAACTTCAAATGAATTTATTTTTTATTAAGAAAACATTAGTAAAACATGGATTAATATTCTATAGTTGCGAAAGGAATTTTGAGCTTTTCTACCAAACATGTAATGGATGATGTCTTTCAATAAAACAATATTAAGGATAATATGATAATTAGCTATATTTCAAAAAGTAATAAATGAAGGCATTAATTCCTACACTCATTAGCTTATTCCATGACATAGAGGGGAAGGAAAAAGGGAAGCTAGGATTTTGAGGTATAAATTTTGCTTTTTGGTATTTCCTACTATTAAACGACATCAGATCAAATAGCAGGCATTGAGGCTTGTTTGAGAAGAAATTTTGAGATAATTTTATTTTAGAATTAATTTCTAAGTTAAAAAATTTTATAAATTGAGAAATTTATTAGTAAACTGTTTATAAAAAGAGCATGATTTCAAGGTGACCATAACATAGAAATTTGTCCTCATTCAATTGCTAATTGGGTAAAATGCTTAATTTCAAATTCATAAATAAAATTTTGCTTTAATTTTTTGTATAACTTATAAGTTGAGCTCGAATGTAAGTTAATAAATTTTAAAAATTTCTTCATATTATAGAATGTATTTCGGTCCTACCATTAATAAAAAAAATGATTGTGTATCATTTTAAATTATGAAGAGCATAAAATTGATGCATTAGAAATATGCTAGCATTATTAAAATACCATATTTCAAAGCAGGATAACATGCATATATAAATTACTTAATGATGCACAATGATTAGTCTATTCAATAGGGAATGTATGCACAAATGTTCAAGAATGAAAATCAAATGAATTTAAAAAATATCATATTGTGAGATATGTTGGTGATAATATATTTATGATAATTTATGCATGTAGGGCAACAAATGTGAACCTTATCGAGGTAAAAAGATCCTCAAATTGATATTTTTATGATGAATCATACAGATAAGGCAACAAAAGCAAGCCCTAATTGAAGCAAAAGAGTCCTCAATATGTAACATGGGCTTGATTTTCAACCTCATGATATATAGCGTTGAATACAATTTACTATTTTATAATAAACAATAAACCTAGACATACATAATATATTCTGATATTAAAAAAAATAATTCCTATTTAGAAATAAATGAAATGAAAATATTAATATTAGGAATTGAATAGTCTCTTATGTCAACACGATAAGCTTGACAAACATAATTCATATTAGGATTGAACATTAAAAATCTCTTTTAAAGTACTTTTAATAAGATTACCATATATATTATATGAAGTTACCATTCAAGAAAAGCCACTCTATAGCGGTTATATATAACAAACTAAACTTTGTTGCGTCATAATTATTATGTCCAGTTTAAAATTTTCATATTACTATCATAATTCATTGAATATTTTAATTCTATATTAGAATTTTTTATATTACTGAGTGCGAATAAATTTTAAAGCAAATATTCTATGTTTTGATATATATAATTTTGATATAGGTTTTAAATATGATTAACATACGTATGTAATAAAAGTTTAATATCATGCAAATGAATTTTGATGATTTTATTAGAAATTATTTTGTTGAATTAAGAAATAATTTTTAGTGCTTCTGTTCAATTGATTTATAATAATATTTAAATCAGTATGAATTAAAATTTATGTTGTATGATAAATGTTGGTTGTTTAGATGGTTAAATATATCGCTTATGTTCTCTAGTATGTAACGTTTCAAAATAAGTGTTGGTGATAAATTCAAGAAACTGAGCCATACCCGCCTCTGTTATATCTTAAATTCAACAACAAAGGTCATCATGGAATATGACAGTATGTCTAATTTCCAATGAAAGAAATTAAATCAAGCGAACCTACAAATGCAAATAGTGGTGGGAGCATGTAAGTTTGTGTTCATTAGGAATGCAAGTCATGGATATTGAGCCTCGCTTATGCTTTTATTTGAAGTATAAAAGCATGCAAATGACAACATGACTCCGAGATAAACGGAATTACCCGACTTAGTATTCCAAGCTTTGGGGTCTGAACGCAAAATTAATAAATCATTTTACAAGTTGTAGACAAAAATTTCTAATATGTTTGCATATTATAATAAGTTTACAGATCTCATAATCAAACATGATTTACTGTAAATATATGTTACCATCTTATGTTCTCTTTAAATTTTTTAGACATGGGATTACAACTATCTAAGTTACAACTTATCAAGAACTTAGGTAAGGCCTCAACCTGATAATTGAATAATGACTCATACTATGAATGGTCTATAAATAATATCACACCGGCAATAATATAAAACTTGCAAACACGTGCATATATGCACATTAGGGGTGGCGGTTTTCCTCAAAATTTAAAACTCCCTTGAATTTTGAGTTAATTATAAATCATTTTGAAAGTCTTGGAGACAGGTTATTAGTCGACTTACAAACATTTTGAATTATAAACATGATACAATGTCTACCCAACTTCAAGCCTAAGGTGGGGTGTTCGCAAAATGATTTGAGATGATTATTTCTAAGACTCGAAAACAATAAGATAACTCCAATTTAAAATGAAACTCTTAATTCTTTGGTAAAAGAAAAAAAGAATCTTTCATAAAAGAATAAGTTTTTTTGGTACGAGAAGAAAACATTATCTAAAATAAAGTGAATTTCATTTATATCAAGTCTTTTTTTTAGAAAAAGTTAAGTTATGAGAAAGAAAAAAAATTAAATTTATCTTTTATAATTTTTAATCATATCTACCTACAGTGTATTATTTTAATAATTGAATTCACTGCATAATTAACAAAAAAAAATTCAACTTTTAAAAAATATTATTCTTTCATTTGACTTAATTTAATGAAATAGGAATTCTCAATGCAAATTAAAGTTAGCCAACCTCATCAGAGTTCAATGTTAGAAGCCTACTGTCTCGTGGCAATTGACAAATCTCTACTTATTTGAAATTATGAGTATTGTTGATGTGATTTATGAACCACATACAAGTAGATATCTACCTTTCCACTTCGCCCATGCCGAACTCCACCTCCCCATTGCCATTTACTCTTATTTGTAAACCAATAAAGTTTTTTCCTCCTTTCCCACTCTACCTTACACAACTCTAAATCCAACTTTAATCATGTGAACTTGAGCAATCCCAAGTTTGAGATCAGTAAGCAACATCTATTTCTAACAACTTCAAAAGCAAAACCCAAAGCAACTATGACTACATGATAACACAACTCTCCTCACTCCATAGCAAGTAGATGTCAAAATCCAAGTCCAACCTGCTAGCACCCAATGACTATCACTATCATAGCTATAAGACTCTTTTTTTCATACATGCAACATAGCTATCATGGAAGATGAAGATAATACTATGAAGGTTGAATGGAAAGGTGAGCAACAATAATGAACTAAAGTGTAAACATACAACCTTCAATAATGTCAAATTGACCTAAGTTCGTTTATCTCCCCTAATTTACCTGTTAAAGTAGTAAGAGTGGGAATAGTCCACCACCCCATGTTAAATAATAAATGGAGTGGCATATATGACAGTGAAGGCAACCGCCTATCAAGTTAAGATTTTTACTTGGATGGCCACAAAAAAATAATGTATAGGATCCAACTAAGGCTACCAATCTTCTATCATCCAACAATTTGTATTAATGCACCCAGTGCAATTTGTGACTCCCAAGATCCTTAAAATATTCATAATGGTATAGCAAGTTTCAAGGATGGGACTTATTATTGTAACTCTTAAGTGTGTTAGTAGTTTGTGACATTTCAATTGTGCACAAACTCCCACTTTACAGCGAGCAATAACTACACAAAATAAACTAATAGGATGCATGATAGACTAGTAAAAATCACACATTTAAGGTGAAATAATGAGTTGAGGACTTACTGATAGGGTTGTAAACAAACCGAGCTTGAGAGAGTTCAGGCTTGACTCATGTTCGGCTTGTTGAAATATGGCTCGTGTTTGAAATTACTCATGAACAGTGAGTTTGTGTTCGGCTTGGTTTACACATTCTTGTTCGTATTCAGCTTGATTTGCATATTCTTATTTGTGTTCAGCTCATGTTCGACTCGAAATTGACTCGTTTAAATAAATTAGAGAAATTGATGTAAAGTCTTGGATTCGAACCTGTATCATTCCTGTGCAAAAGAAGACAAAATCATATGACCACGCAAGTTGTTATGGTTTAAAAATAGATATAAATATATATAATTTATTATTATATAAATAATTATTTTTTTTTTCTTATTTCGAGCTAAAACGAGACGAACACGATCGAACAATGGGTTGTTTATATTCAGCTTGTTTATTATTCTAGCTTAAAAAAATGTTTGTGTTGAGCTCGCTTAATTAATAAAAAATTCGAACACAAGCTACTTAACAAGCCGAACACGAGCTGCTCGCGAACAACATGCTTTTTGGACAGCTCACTTTTAGAGATTCCTTCCATTAGTTAAAGATCCTTTTTTTGTGGGTGGATTGGATAAGGGTAAATCACTTCACGCCCTTGTGTATTATGGATTTACAAAGGTAATTGTATATTCAAAATAAAAATGTTGTCTACCAAATGCACTATGTTTGGTTCAATAGTATCTTGTTTAAATCTAGAAAGATTAAATATGATTCTAATCTTGCATCTATTTTTTGTTTTTTTCCCCTTTTGTCTCAAACATTACATGATATGGCATATAGATATCAGTAGATTGATGTATGACTAAATTCCATTAAAATAAGACCAAAATGTTCACTATGAGATTTTCATTTAACCATGCTAGTCAATCAAATCATTGGAATCTACTAATAATAATGTAACATTATATAGGTGAAGTCAAAGGTTTAAAATTGCACAAGTAAAGTTAAGTCTCAAGAAAATAAAAAAAATAAAAGGTAATGGGATGTACGACTCAAACTTGCAAACAGAGGCTGACAATCTCAACATAGTAAGGGCTCAAGGCACACGTCGATAAATTTTTTGTGCGCTTTTGAAAAGGACTAAGTCTAAAAATTAGGATTTAGATAATTATAAAATCTTCATTTGTAGATATTATACATAAAATTAAACCTATTTGCTAAACTTAAACCAAAAGAAAAACAAAACACGAGCAGAACCGCACAATCTCAAACTCACAGGCACATACCTCAGGGCCCTCACCCTCGCAACTAATCCCACTGGGCTATCAATGGCTATTGCGGCACCGCCGCAACCGCTATGCCATAGCAACTGTTGTAAAGCCGCCTCTACCCTTCCCCACAAAAACCTCTCCTCCAGTTGTTGGCAACTATCTCCTTAATAATAAGAGAGGAGAGAAATCAATCAACTACAATAATGATTCTAATGAAAACCTTATAAGTTATAATAATGGGAGACACATTTGAATTTTTAAATTATGACAACTTTCTTATGTTAAATTGGGCTTGCGAGAGAATTTTCATTTAGCGATACTTGTAGCCTTACATGACTATTAACAGCCTTCTATGCTCTTACTCTGACATCCAACCTTGATATTAGTATGTTACATGTGATTTCATAATTTTTATTAATTTAATAGTTTACCTCTAAGGTTTATGTCTTAATTCACGGAAAAAAAAAATGTATCAACACCGAATCGTTCAATTTCAAACATTGGTTGAAGGCAATGAAGAGGCAATCCCTTAGTAATCATATATTTCTATATCATACAATTATTTCATTGGGGAAAACTAAGTCATTAAATCAAAGGTCCAGCACACCTGACATTAGTTTGATATTTAAATGTGCTAAAACTTGTAGTCTACGAATCTTTTGCTCCCACACCAAATAACTCAGTCCAATGCTTGTATCATTGAAGAAGAAAACAGTGTACAAAAACTTGGTATTAATTGCAACAATATTAGAATACATCGTGAAAGACATATACCAGGAAACGGCATAAGAATAGCACCAAAAGAAAGTTTTTCAGATCCATATCTCAAGCCCATGACACCATAATCTTCCGGTTGTACCCTGTAAAAGTCATCGAAGAACATATGAGAATAAATGCATGTTGTAACTTCCAAATTGCATTGTAAAGTACAACACAACCAAAACCATTAAAAGAATTACATTTAAGGGAAAGAAAGTGCAATTTTATAGTAGATTAAGTAGATTTAAAAAAACTATTTCATTGAACTCTTGGAGATAAACCTTTGAAGAGATAAGCAAATGGTGGACACATCCTTCATTAATGGTAAGAGAAATACTACAGAATAACAAATGTGCATGCTGTAAGAAGAAATTTGGCTTGCATCAACAGAGATGAAAAAACTGATGGATGCATCTTTCATTAATGGTATGGGAAGGTCAATGTGCATAATGCTCCAATGAGCAGAGATTCTTTCACTTTCTTAAGGATGTATGGTAAACCACTATGTAAAAAAAAAGATAAAAGAATCATACCTCTTAGGAGTTAGCACAGGAAATATACCAAAAGCTCCAAATCCCACTTTTGGATAATATGCACAGGACCTTAAGCGTAAAATGCTTTCCAAAACAAGAGTAGATTAACAAAGCATTAGCTCCAAATGTTTTACAAGGATTTTGACAAGCACATTAAGAAACAATGGGGAATACAACATATCTCGAAAGAATAATCACATTCTTACGAGTTATTGGTAGATATGAAAAGGTCCATGAAAGTGTGTGGGTCATCCAAATCCCTATAAAAATTACAATCCATGAAAAAAGGAATTCAGCTATTAGCCCGCGCTGAAGAGTAAAAAACATGAATCATGTCAGAAGTAGCAAATAATACAACCTTTGCCAGGAAAATAAAGCATTCCCTACCACATTCGCACCAGTTTTCTCATCAAGGGAACTTGAAACCTAAAAAGGTTAAGGCTTGTAACTAGTACCTTGAAAGAGCTCAAGTTCTACCACATATCATTTAACAACAAAGACAAGCAACTATAGATCAAGACCCTACATGATATTCAATAAAACGTAAGACAATTAAAAAAAGAGCCAAAACCCTCAAGAGGGTAAGGACAATCGAAACTTTAAGGATACTGTTGCAACCAAATCAACATGAGGATCCTCCAATGGCTTCAGCATAATCTTGGTATTTAACTGCCGTGCCTTTTCAAAGTAGTCATCAAAAAGGCATTGCAGTGCCAGTTTCCCAAATAGCAAGTCATAAGCTGGAACCAGCATCCTGTTCCACCATATATAAATTTCTAATACCACATTTCCACATTACACAATAGCCAAAATTTCACATACATGCTCAAAGCATTTTGCACAGGAAAAAACTACCAAATAAGAAAAAAAAATCCGTTTTCAATAGAAATACAAGCAAAGAGAATCGGCATTCACAGACAAATTACAGCAAAGTTAATAATCTTCGTCAGTTGATTCTTACAAGCAAGAACAGATGATAGGTATTGCTAAACTGCTCATGTCATCTATGAGAACAGTTTCTCAGATAAAAAGTATGTTTGCATGTGCATGAGAAAAAAAAGAGAGAGAAAGGACAGAGAAACTGAGAGAGGAGGAGGGGGGAAGATTGTATGTGGGAATCCTGACCTTTTTCGTGCTACGAGAGGCGGAAAATCGAAGATGGGAGGCACCAGAACTACCGGTGGCGGCGGTTCCTTGTTCCAAAGATTACCCATCTTCTCCCTCAGCGACGAGCTGCCTTCAGTCAATTAGACAAAATAAATCGTAGATTTAACTTAAATCCAAATTAAATCCAGCCAAACTCTATAAATACATTAATAAATAGACTATTAAATAAAATATAATTTTTAGTTGTACTATTTATTAAATCTAAATTTATTAAATCTATTTTTTTCATTGAATTTAACTCGCCTTAATTGAAGAAAACATTATTTCAAATTTAATAATATTTAGATTTGATGAATCCAAATTACTTTTAACTTAAATTCTGCTTGCAAGCAAGCACCCCGAAGTCTAATGTGTTTTTAGTAGATTGTTTGTTTGGTTATACTTGCAAGTTAGATATAGAAAAAGAAATTTATTTTTTTGGTTTAATTGTATGAAAAAATAAGAAATAGTGTATTCAAAATTTGTTTTAATTTGATTGGTAATTTGTAAAGTAAATACACATAAATTGTTTTTATGTACCCCAAAAATTTTGTAATAAAATATTTGTGCATTATCATATTGATGTGTCATAAAGAAATTTTGATCATTAAGCATGAATCTCGATGAATTTTTAATAAAGGGTCTTTCATATTCAACTTTAGGATCATATGTGCCCCAATTAAAACAAATTTATGGTCAACAAGATGAGCAAAATGATATCAAAGTTGAGCAAATCCAACTCAAGTCCAGATCAAGTCGTACTTTGTTTCCAATTGGTATGTAAAATGTCTAACTTGAAATTTAATTTGTACGTGTGTTGTTTGTAAAAAAATGATTAAACGGTAATAGATGTAAAAAATAAAGTCATCTAATGAATAAAGTACATGCATATATATATATATATATATATATATTAAGGAAATTGGTTTTTGGCAAAGGCACAAATATCAATTTTTTATGTGCTAGGCCCCATGATGAGAGTCGCGTCATGTGCCTAAATATTTGAGAGCCTAACGCCACTAGGGATCAAACCCGTGACCTGAGAGGACTTACAGTGAACCACTCCAACTAACAAGCCTCGACTTTCGGCATATATTTATATATATATATATGAGTTTACTAGTTCATTTTAAATGACTAGGTGTTATTTTTGTAAATAAAAAAGATTACCATTAGCACGGCAACAATACATAGAACATATTCAATATAACTAAAAAATTAAGAAACCATCTAAATTCAATACATTCAAAATACTAATGAAGTTTCATGGATAAATAAAGCATGTTGGACATTGAAAAATCCAAAACTCACCAAAATATGTTTATGAACTCATTACATATTTTTACATTCAAAATAACATGCTAACTAATATCAATCCAACCAAATTAAACTATCATTCATCCATAAAAAAAATGGTTACTTTCTTGGCTCACTCTACATCGACATAGCCTTAGACTCCAATAGTTTTGAGAGAAACACATGAATCATTGTTCTGTTCTTGGATAATTTATCAAAAATAAAGTCAATTTATTTCATTGAGGATCCTGAAATATTGAAAAATTATGTCTTTAACTTGGTGAACATCTTTCTCTTTTCTTAGGTCGTTATACTTTTTAAAGCATTGACAAATTCACTAACACAGTTAGTCATCATAATAATGTAGTCATGAATATTTTGATCATTAGTAGAACTTTTTTATCTTTCTCTTTGAGTCACGCCCCTTTGAACATGATGACATATCTCACTTCACAGTTGTTTTGTCATCTAATATCCACTTCAGGCAACTGTATAAGAAGTAATGCATCTCTTCCAATCTCTCCAAAATATCATTCTCCTCATCATCCAAGTCTATTTGATGGCTATCAAGTGGAGTTTGTCTATTTCCAGATTAAGCCAAATCTCCAATAGCATGACCTTCACAGCATACATTCTTCAATTCCATATAATTTGCAATGGGAACATTGAGATACACTTCTTTAAGAAAATTTTGTAATACAATAAACATAGCTCATCGAATTTATTTGTTTTTGTGATATCTTAAATCAATACTAGAGTAAAAGTAATACTTATATATGAGATATGTGTTCCTCATGACACATTAATATAATTTTTCTAATTTCATCCCAAGTCATGCTAGACTTTTTTAGTTCTTAAGTAAAACTCCATAAAGTTTGTTTATTGTTGAATTTTGTTCTTAAATTGCTCCCATGTAACTTCAATTTCAAATTTCTCTTTTAACTTTTTAGTTGTGTTTAAGTAAATATACTCTTTAAACACTTGAGCACTTCGCATATTCAAATCAACAGTCTCAACCATTGTTTGTAACAAACTAAAGGTTCACATAGGCTAAGTTTCACATAATTTTTTTTTCTTTTATTATTCTTGAAGCAACCGAAGTAGTTGGATGTTGTGCATTCATCATTTCTGTAAATAATAAACATCATGCTAAAATTTATGACAAAAAATATGTAAAAAATATTTACAGTCTCATAACAAATTTAAGATACAATATTTTACTAAAACAAGGAAAGAAAGTTATGTGCATATAAAACATATAAGAAAAGTAAAAGCACAAATCTCTTCACAAAAGAGGAAACAATATTATTTAAATTTGAGACTACTACACTTGAAAAGTGAGATTATTATATTTCAAATAAAAATTTAAATCACATTCAGACTAATAGCCAATAATATTCATGTCATTCCACATGACAACAAATATTTGATTTTTTTTTCTAACTACTCATGATAGTCTTCTAAAATGATTCTTTACGGTTTCTTCTAACCCATTCAACTTATGTGTTGGTTTAGTTGTCTTAGTCAGGTATCTTTCCTGATTTCTGCTTTTTGGTGTGCATGCATGCTTGATGTGCATGGTAGCGTATTATAGCATTCTTCTGCGAAGAGTCGCGCCTATATATGCACACACACTTTTACCATGAAAAGAAGGAGAATGTACTGATTTCTAGTAACATTTTATTTGCATGTTATGTTTAGCTCTCCCATGAGGCATGGCTCATTATATGTTGCATGAATTTCCCCATTAACCTTATTTTCATGTAGGTTGAATCTTTTCTCCTTTCATATGTACTTTTAGAACTCTAAGAGAGTCCTATAGCAAAAATAAGATACATGCACGAGTTCTAAGATGTTTGGTGCAGGAACCATGTGGTAAGGGACTAAGATCAGATGCTCATATCTTGTATCTTAATTCTGAATTTGATAATAATGTATAGAATTAGGATTGAGCATATATATGCAGAGTCCAACTGAACTTTTTCTTTTTTGAAAAATTTTGCCAACCCAGTAGCAACAGCCTTTCATATTATTTTAATTTTGCTTGCCTTATTACGTGATTGAATGCTTGAAATGCTTTCATTGTTTATTTTTGTGGTTTATCTGGGAATCAAAAATGCAATATAGGCTCCATAGGATTTAAATTTCTAAATTTTCTAAAAAAAAAACCTAATAAAAAATTCAAGAAAATGAAATTTTAGGATTAAAATATTTAGGAATTTAAATTTTGCACTTTTACTTTCTTACATGGCCTTCAGGCCGGATTTTAAACAAGCTGCATTGCATGGGCATAACCCAAATCATGGTTAATAGGGTCTCCACAATATCTAAGAACCACTTTAGATAACTGCATTCATACTTTCATGTCCCACAGAGAAGCCTTCGTGCTTCTCCAACCCAACTGGTCAAACATATCATTCTATATAGAAGGTTGTCTAGTGCGTCTAGGTTGCTAGAAGGCTCCCTGACTCAGATGAGGTGTAAGTCCTTTTGGGAGTATTTCCAAATTTGTAGTTAAACCTCCCTTTCTCTTTTTTCTTAAGGCAACCTTGTCACTTGACAAGTATAAGTCCCACTTCTTGAGCTCCAACCTGGTATGTCATAGAACTAGAGATTCCTTCTTTTGACCTTAGGGCTATTGAGGTTCTTGTGAATGACATAATTCATGGATTGCTGACTAGGGATCTCTAGATATGTTGGGTCAACTACCTTCACGATCGGTTAAGATGTAAGGTTCTAGTAGCTTGGGATGAAGGATTTGTGGTACACCAACCCAACTACTTTTTCCTTTTTATGGACTACTACTCTCATTTTTTGAATACCCCTTTTAAGCTCTATCGCCCTTTTGACTTCGTTGATATCATTTTGATGGCTTATTGTCAATAAGGTGTTCCCTATTTAGGATACAACAATTTATTCTTTGCCCTTATGGCCTGAACGTGAATTGATGTATAGGGATATCCTCATCAAAATGATTTTGGTTATTTCATAGCCTTCGTATGCCACCCATTTGGGATGTGAGAGATTCACTCTCTACCAGGTGACTTAGCGAGAGCTTTAAAGCATCGATGTGTTTCCATACAAAATAATCATTCTTTGTAACTTATGTCCCTAGGTTTATAATAATATAAGGTGAAAACGCTTTTATCAAAAGTATTCTTAGTTATCCCTCAAGATGTAATTGACCAAAGAGATCCATTCCTCTGAGCAACTCCTGACCCTAGAAAAAAATAGTCTTTTTAGTTCTTTAGTTACAGGTGGCTTATGAAGAGATTCTTTTCGTGGCTGTTGTGTTTCCGTGTAATTCAACCTGATCTAGTTTGGACATATACTCTTTACCCATTACACAAGGATTTCCCATACATAATCCTTCCATCTCTCTTCTTTTTATTTGTTTGTTGTATATCCTTTTTGGTTGAATTCCTCTCCTCTTTGAATCATTTATATGATCCAGGAGAGATATTTATTCGAATAAGAGAATAATACGACGACCAATAAATAGAAAAGCTGCTGATTCAGAGTCTCAAAAGGAACCGAGAAAAATAAAATGATGACTCCGCTGGGGATTCTATCTCTCTATCAATATAAGAGTTTCACTTTTGTTCTGGGGTTATAGCCACTTTCTCCTTATTTGGAGTTTTCACTCATATAATCATGACGTAGTTTCTTTCCCTTGAGTCACTGTTAAGCCTTTTTTGAGACCTTAATTTTCAGTCCATGCGACAGTTGCTATGGTTAGCAACTCAGCGTATTCTGTCCCATTTCTCACCATCGATAGTTTGGTTGTTACACTGTCACGTGCACTGATGTCATTGTACCTTCGTGATTATTTTCTTGACCTTTCATTATTTCTGATTGATGTCCTTTTTTTTCTTTAAGACATGGATATCAAGAGGATGGTCACGATTGCTACTATCATGGAACTCTTTTTCCTTCTCACCCAATGTCCTGGATGTGCGGGAGGAGGCCATCACTTTCGGCTCCTTTGAGCACCACTTTGGGATTAACTTAGCTAATTTTATGCCCTCTGAGGTGTCTGCTCTGTGCCCTCCTACTTGAAAGAGGATTAGTGCATATCAAGATGTTCCTACTGAGTGGCTCAAGTCTGACCCGACCCTCAATTACACAGATATTTATACTTCAAAAGATTGCAAAAAACTTGACCTAAATTATATCTAGCGGCTAATGTGATAAAATAAAATAATTTAGAAAATAGATGATAAGCCTTCATACTGAGGTACTACGCAAGTATACGTACCGCTTCAAGTAATATAAGCATTTTTTTTAAAAACTCCAGTATTGATCTCAGGTGGAAAGCTGTAACTTTGTAATAAAAACTTAGAAAAATTCTATCTAAATTGCAGATAAAAATGATAAGAGAATGGTGTCAAAATTTTTGCAATGGATTACAACTAAATTTACATGCAATCTAAATTTAAACATAAAGTAAGAACAAAGTTTAAAAGACTAATAAGTTTAAAAGAGTTCGAATATAATGAAAAGAACTTCCCTTACAGTTAGATCTTAATCAATGTAGGAATTGAATGATTAAAATAATAAAATAATGTATTGCGACAAATAGGGCATACCTATTTCTTACCCCCTTTCAGTGCTAGCAAAGAACATTGGCTGACCTTAAGTATGTTCCAGCTTGTGTAGTAGTGTTGAGTAGATTTTGGCCTCTCACTTCCAGATTACTCTTGTGTCTTCTCTATAAAACCTACTAGGAACCCTTAGATCCAAACTCAAGATCAAATTGACAAAAGAATATAGCCTATCAATCTAGAAACATCAATTATATACTTATCAAAACTTATCTCCCTATTTATTTGCACTTCCTCTCGGACAATCGCAACGGTTCTTTCCAAAGTTAAGAGTGGTACTCACTAGTTGATGAAATCGTAAACCTCCGCGGTCATTATGTTTCGCAACAAATTTTAACATCACAAATGATCAATTTGTAAAGTCAATGAAGAAGCAATTAAAATACCATCGTAGTTTAATAAAATAAAAAGGAATCTTTAAATCAATCTCATCCCACTTAATTAATTCATATATGCAAGAAGAAAGAAAAGAAAAATACTTAGAATTCATGGAGATAAAATAAAAACTCATGGTTTGTATTGAAAGACGAGTCTTAACAAAAAAACTCAAACATAAATACAAATTACTTATCTTATATCTTCTCTCCAAGCAATTCCTGAAGTCTCCTTCAAGCAATCTCCAAACTCTTCTTCTACAGAAAAAGACTAACAAATATAAACTCACACATCGACTAAAAAAATTTGAAACTCAAGCCCAAAAGCCTTCTAAAAACTCCTAAAAACTCTCTAAAAAGACTCTTTTTTCGTTCAACAATTGACTCTTTTAATGGATAACTAAAATTAACCAAGGGCAACTTCAAGCACCCTTCAAAATTTGACCAAATTCAATGCATGTTCTAGAAAACTGATTATTGGCACTATAGTGCCAGTCTGGGGTCCTATAACACCCATCATGATCGTAAGTTGGCGTTATGGCACCAAGGGTTAGCGTGATGACGTCATATGAAGTGTTGCAATTTTGCTCCATTTTGCCCTCATTTTCTCTAGATATCCGTTCATTGTACCTGAAACCAAAAACATACAAAATATCTTCCTTTAAAGTGCAATATCATAAAAAAATTTGCATAAAATGAACATTAAAAATAGGTAATTTTAAGGTGTATCAATTCCCCCAAACTTAAACATTACTTGTCCTCAAGTAATACCATAGCTTTAAAAACTAAAATTGTTGACATGTGGTAGCGGGTTTACTTTTTAGATAACTAAAATTTTTTTTAAGAAATGTTATAGTCCAACTTAGAAGAATTTTTAGTAAATCAGATGATATCTAAGGTATCAGAACATGTAGTATTGACTTTAGGAATACTAATTTTATATTTAATTCAAACATAATTAAAATTTTCCCAAACTTTAGATTTTTAGAAGAATATTAATTTCAGAAGTTATGACATTGGAATTGAAAAAAATTTTTACTAATAATACTTTCAGAAGTTAAGCAAAGAATTTATCTTAAGTTTTCTTCCTTAGAAAGATTTAAGTGAAAATAATTTTTAATTAGGTCCTATTCCTCAAGCTTCTCCTCCCTTTTTCATACTTTACTTTTCTTTTCTTTTTCATTTCTTTTTCATTTCTTTTAGGATTTTTTTAATCCTTACTTTTTTAGGTGAGGATTGTTATATATGTATATGCCTTTAATGATTTTGGATAGGCCTTGAATGATTTTTTATAGGCATTTAATGATTTTGAATTTCAATATCCCTTCTCTAAAATTAAAAACTTATTTTCTATCCTTAACTTAAAATCTAGTATCTATTTTTAAAAAAGAATTTTCATAGAATCTAAATTCCTTAAAATTTATTAATACAAAAATCAATAATTTTTCAAAAATTCAAATCTTTCTACTATAAATAGTAAAATCATTTCCCTACTATTTCTTATTAAATATCATAACTTTAGTTTCATCCTTTTCACTAACTTATCTAATAAGTTCCTCTATATCATACTTAAAAATCAAAATTTTAGCATCCTAAAGATAACACCATATACCACAAATCATTTTAAAAGTAATATCAAATTAAATATAGGCTACATAGGACAAATAAAGTTAAGTTTTAAAAAGTTTTTCTCTCTTCTCCTAAACTTAAATTTTTGATTAATTTTAAAATAGTACAGTGCATTAAAAATATGAAGAAAGAGAAATATATTTTTAAAGGTTCTAAATAGGAGAATAGTATAGGTACAAGTAGTTAAGAAAGGTGTTGAGCAGTGGTAAATCTAATCAACCATGAAAACTACTCTAACATAAAGACAATATAAAGTGGAGAAAAAGTAATACAATAAATGAAAAAGTTCCACACAACAATCCAACATTCGTATAAACTTATAAAGACTAATCAAAGTATAAACATAATAATCCAACAATACTACATTTAGTAACAAACAAAGGAAATCTAGAAGTAAAGGAGAAACACTCTAATCATCCTCCTCCTCTTCATCATCATCAACATCATCAACATCCTCCTCCATCTCTCCACCACTCTCATATGGAGAAAATTAGGGGCATGTAGGAAATTCAACTATATGATCACCCCTCAAAATTTTTGCCAGAGACTCATTAGAAGTAGCATCATAATCAACCCTTTTATGTAAATACTCATCATTGTAGCTCAAGTGTGCTTCTAATCCTTACATATTATTATTTAAGATAAATTGTCTCCCTGTTTTATGAATAACTGCTCCAATATATTGTCTAAAGTAGAAGTACTAGAGGTGGAAGGCCTTGAGGTTGAAGTAGATGGAATATTTGAACCTCCACCACTTGATCCTGAACCCGTATGATTTCCATACATTTCCTTTTTTTTCCAATGAGCTTATGAGATGACAAGATTTCCTCCCACGGCTCATATTTCACTCCAGATTGTATGCACATGGTAGAGATAAGAGAAGTGTGATACACCAAAAAATATATGCATATTTAGACCTATATTTTATACTCATTTTTGGTGATATTACACTTTAAGGGTGGTTATTTTTTATGTTTTATTGCAGATTTTTTATTTTTAGGACTTGAAGTAAAAAGATTGCAGCTTATTGATTTTTAGGACTTGAAGTAAAAAGGAAGCAAAAAGGATGGAATTTTGAGTAAAAAATGACATTTTGAATAAATACTCAGCGCCAACGGTGCCAAGATGGATGTTGATGGCGCAAACCTACAAAATAGAGGCTAGAATATACTCAATGTTGATGGCGCCATTTTACAGAGAGTACGGAATTAATTCATGGGCCATTGACACCTAAGACACCAGAATGGGCGTCGATGGTGCCAATGTCGGTGGAAGACCTATTTCTAGAAGATTCAATGAATTTGGATGTTTTTTAAAGAGTTTTTGGATGCACCTATCAGAAAACCAACATTAGGATCTATTTAGGGCAAAAATTGACCAGAAAACTCTCTCTTCCACTCCCCTCAATCACTATTAGTCCATTAGTCATTTATTTACTTAGAGATTTGAGTTTTTGTGGTGAGTTTAAGTGTGAAGTCTTTTCTAAGAGTTGTTAGAGAGGGAGAGAAGTGAGAGATTTCTTCTTCCTACATCTTCTAAGAAAGAGTCAAGAGTATTGTAAAGAGAGAAAGAGTCTAAGAGAGGCTACAAGGTATTTACTTTGAGAAAGAGTTTCAGATAAGTGTTGTTTGTTTATTATTGTTGTATGAACTTTATTTTATATATAAAATTTGTGTTTTATTGTATTTTTCTCATGAAGTTTGACTAGTTTCCTTTAGCTTTCTCTCTACATAATTTAGATGCGCCAATTTTAAAATATAAAATATTTGTGATGGTTTTTAAACTCCGTTCTTAATTTAATTTCGGTCTGGCCAATTGAAATGTTAAAATATGTTGTGAAACATATGATTCGGGAAATAGAGTATGGGTTCTACAACAAAGTGAGAATCACATTTAATTCCATGGAGGAGTATTTATTTCATGGAATTAAGTGCAAATAAATAGAAAAATATACATTTTTAGGCGTATAATTGAAGATTTTAGAGTGACAGACTAAAATCTCCAATTTGGTCTTAGTATTTAAGAACTAAAGGGAGCAGTATCCTTCAGAGGAAGGGAAGTGGGAGCTCTGGAGTGAGAGTCAGTATCCTCCCAGCCTACCCACGGATTTAGGGACTAAACCTGGGATTAGCCAATGATTCTCTATAACACTGAATCAGGGTAGAGAATTAAAATTGCTCATATTTGGTATAATACATATTTAAGCCATTTATCTCATCTCATTTTATTAAAAACTCATTGTAGTGGGAAAAATACTTTTTTATATTAGATAACTTCAACACATAAACAAAGTTTGGTAGTTATTGTTTAAACTTTGCATTTCAGCTTTGCTAGTAGTTAATAATTTAGTTCTCATAGTGCATCAAATATTTGAAATCAGTGACAGTAATTTTATTTTATTACTGTGATTTTTCTAGTTTATTTATCACTTAAAGTTTAAACTTTCCTCGTGGAATCGATATTTGGGGCTTAAATAGAAATTCCTGTATTACTTAATAGTAATACGTACACTTGTGTAGAATCCCTACATAATGCATCAATTTTTTTGGCAACGTTGAAAAGCGGAGTAAACTTTATATATTTTGCACAACTATATCATCGGGATCAAGTTTTTGGCGCTGTTGCCGTAAAACGTAACAGTAAGTTAAATAGATTTAATAAATTAAAAAATTTAGCGATAAAAATAACTATACAAATAAAACTAATAATAATAAATCCAAAAATTAGAAAAATTCAAAAATAACAAAAAGAGATTAAAATTTTGAACGAAATGACAAATAACTTAGATAATCAAATAAATGAAAAATCAACAAAGTCCTTAAAATATTATGTTAATCCTACAGCAGATGAACTTCACTTGACTATTCAAAATCTTAATGTTGTTGCTAATTCATTTGAGCTTAAACCTGCTACTATCCAAATGATAAAATAATAGTTTGGAGAAACACCTATTGAAGATCCTAACTTACATCTTGCTACTTTTCTTGAAATATGTGCTACTTTTAAATATGATGGAGTGTCTAATGATAGTGTTAGGCTTAGACATTTTCCTTTTTCATTAAGGGATAAAACTAAAGCTTGGTTAAATTCATTAACACCTGGATCTATCAAAACTTGGGGAGAACTATCACAAAAATTTTTGGCTAAATATTTTCCACCCTCAAAAACTGCTAAGCTTAGAAATGATATTACATCTTTTTGTTAGTTTGAAGGGAAATTGATATATGAAGCCTAGGAAAGATTTAAAGATCTCCGTAGGAAATGTCCACACCATGTTTTACCAGATTGGTTAATAATTCAAACTTTTTATAATGGATTAGTAGGATCACTTTGATCTATTATATATGTTGTTGTAGGTGGATCATTAATGTCAAAACCTTTTGATGAAGCATACTCTTTAATGGAGGAAATGGCTACTAACAATTTTCAATGGCCCTCTGAATGGGTAAATCCTAAGAGAGTAGCTAGTATTCATGATTCTAATGCAATATCTATTTTAGCATATTAAATTGTCGCTATGTCAAAAAATATTGATCAAATTGGAGTGAACTATTCTCAAATGCCATTAGTATTAGAGAAAAATTCACTATGACAGATAATTAATATTCAATCATCTTATGAAACTTTGAATGTTATAAATAATTGAAATAATAATCTCTATTTTAATTATTATAACCCTGGATGGAATAATCACCCTAAGTTTAGTTTGAAAATTATAAAAATTTGGTGAATCCCTCACGAAATTTAAATAACCAAATAAATCCTAGCTATCGACCTTATTATCCTCCTATATATAATTCTAACCCTAACCCACAAGTTAAGGAAAAGAAGTTGATGATGGAAGAAGTAATGTTGAACATGGGTAATCAAATACAAAATCAAGGGGATGTTAATATAAATATTGAAAATAAATTAGAACATATTGCTGCTGCACTTAACAACAGACCTTTATGAATTCTTCCGAGTACTGTGGAAGTTAATCCAAAAGATCAAAATAAGGAAAAAATTAAAGCTATTCATAGAAACTGAAGTTGAGGAGGAGAAGGAAGAGATTGAAAGCAACCACAATGAAAAATAACCAATACAAGTTCCTTTAAAAAAACCACAACATCTGTTTCCTCAACAATTGAAGCAGAAGAATAAATATAAACAATTTACAAAATTTTTGGAAATCCTTAAAAAATTAATGATAACTATTCCTTTCATAAAGGCTTTGGAACAACGGCCAAGTTATGTGAAATTTATGAAAGATATACTAAATAAGAAAAAAGAAATTTTTTTATCATGAAACCGTTGCACTCAGTGAAGAGTGTAGGAGTATTATTTAGAAAAAGCTTCCTGAAAAGTTAAAAGATCCTGGTAGTTTTACTATACATTCTGCTATTGTTGAAAAGTTTTTTTGGAAAAGCCTTATGTGATTTAGAGGCAAGTATCAAACTTATGCCTCTATCAATTTTTAAACATTTAGATTTAGGAGAGATTTCCCTTACTACTGTAACTCTTCAGTTACTTGATCGATCAATAACTTATCCTAAAGGATTTATAGAAGATGTATTAGTAAAAGTGAATAAATTTATTTTTCATGTAGACTTTATTGTATTAGATATAGAGGAAGATAAAGAGATTCATATTATTTTAGGGAGACCATTTCTTGCAACAGGGAGAGTTGTGATAGATGTGTTAAAAGAAGAATTAATAATGAGAGTCAATGATTAAGAATTAACATTTAATATTGCAAAAGCTATGAAATATCTTGCAATAGAAAAAGATAATGAATGTTTTAGGATGAAAGTTACTAATTATCTGAGTAATGAGCAATTTAAGGAAGTGTTTGAAGAAAAATTAATGCAAGAAGAGTATTGTGAGGATGAAAATGAAATAAAAGAAGAAAGTTTAGATTATGTTCGGGATAAATTTTAAACTTTAGATTTGTTGGAAAATGATAATAATCAAGTATTAAACCACCTGAACTTTAACTAAAAGTATTACTTGCCCATTTGAATTATATTAATAAGAGATTCATCTACATTACCTGTTATTATATCTTCTAATTTAACTGAAATTCAAGAACACAAATTAATAGACATGTTGAAACGATATAAAAAGGCTTTTGGATGGAGTTTAGAAGATATTAAAGGAATTAGTCCTTCAATTTGTATGCATGTAATTATATTAGATAAAAAATATGAACCTAAAGCTGATCCTTAGAGGAGATTAAACCCAATAATGAAAGAAGTTGTTAAAAAAGAAATCTTAAAATGGTTATATGCTTGAATTGTATATCTTATTTCAGATAGTGCTTTGATAAGCCCAATTCACTATATTCAAAAGAAAGGAGGAGTGACTGTTGAAGTAAATGAGAAAAATGAACAAGTTACTGGTTGGAGAATTTGTATAGACTATAGAAAATTAAACATGGCCACTCGGAAAGATCACTTTCCTTTACCCTTTCTAGACCAAATGTTGGATATATTGGTTGGAAACAAATATTACTGCTTTCTAGATAGATATACCGAGTATCACCAAATTCCAATTGCTCCCAAGGATCAAGAGAAAACAACATTTACAAGTCCTTATGAAACATTTTCTTTTCGTAGAATGTCTTTTGGACTATGTAATGCACCTGCGACATTTCAAAGATGTATGATGTCAATTTTTAGTAATTTAGTTGAACATCGAATGAAAGTATTTGTGGATGATTTTTCTGTATTTGAGACTTCATTTGAAATATATTTAAATAATTTAGAAAAAAAATTTGGAATTATGTGAAAAAATCAACCTAGCACTAAATTGGGAAAAATGTTAATTTATGGTTGCAAGAAGAATTATACTTAGGCATAAAATTTCTAAAAATATCATGAAAGTAGATCCTGCAAAAATTCAAATTATTGAGAAATTACCACCTTCTACAACGGTTAGAAGGGGTAAGAAGTTTTTTAGGACATGCTAATTTCTACAGGTGTTATATAAAAAAATTTTCAAAAATAATTAAGTCTTTATGCCAACTTTTAGAAAAAGATACAAAATTTGATTTTAATGAGAAATGCATAAAACATTTGAATTGTTGAAAGAAAAATTAATCACTGCACCTACAATAGTTTCACCTGACTAGGAGAAACCATTTGAAATAATGTGTGATGTTGGTGATTATGCTATTGGAGCTATTTTAGGAAAAATGCACAACAAAGTTTTTAAATTAATATATTATGCTAGTAAAAATATAAATGATGCTCAAATTAATTACACTATTAGTGAAATAAAGTTATCAGCTATATTTTATGCCTTTGATAAGTTTAGACCTTACTTAATTAAACAAAATATTTAGTGCATATAGATCATTCTACTATTAAATATTTGATGCAAAAGAATGATGATAAACCAAGATTAATTAGATAGATACTTCTATTGCAAGAGTTCATATTTATGGTAGTTGATAGACAAGAAGATGATAATCAAATAACTGATCCTTTGTCTAGACTAGAACAAGAAATATTAACTAATTTTGCAAATGAAATTTTGGAAACTTTTCCTGATGAAAAATTATATAATATTGATGTAATGAATAAACCGTGATATGCCGATATAGTAAATTATATTGTGAGTGATATTCTATCACCAGATGTTAAGA
>NEWO01000855.1:8992-23767 GCA_003013225.1 Phalaenopsis aphrodite
TATATATATATATATATATATATATATATATATATATATATATATATATATATATATATATATATATATATATATTCCTATTTATTTGCACTCAACCCCCATGACCTTCACCATTCATGAAATTTGAATGTGGCTCCACTTTGTTGAGAATTACACCATCCTCTCGGGTCTTAACGGAATTACAACAAATTTTAACACTACAACGGGCCCTTATTGTAATGTAAATGCAGTGCAAGTAAAAAGCATCACATTTATAATTAAAACTTCTTCAAGCATGCATCCCAATATCCTAAATATGAATCCCACTCATTGTAAAAGAAAAGTAAAAGGAAAGTAATGGCATAATCTTCTCATGCCACTATTTTCAAAAGAGAAGAAAGAGTAAGAGAAACACAACACAAAGCACGAAGAAAACACAGGAAAAAACTTCATTAAATCAAAGCAAATCCACGAGATAAGTGTTTAAAAAATCATAAGATATTGAATAACACAATACTTAGCTTTTTCTTTTTGAAAGAAAGATGAAAATCTCTCCGACAATGTCCCCTGCTGATCCATGCAATGCTAGAACGTTCCTTATAGATTCTCTCAAAATCCCCTCACCAATTACTTCAAAAAAGTAGAAATCTACATTTATACTCCTAGTTTAAGATCTCTAAACATTATCCTCATTTTTCTACTCACGCACACCACTTTTTCTGACATAAAAACACTCTATTATAGTGTAGGGACGAATTTCCCAAGAGATGCCTCAAGCAACTTTCCAAAAAGCGTCCAAATACATTGAATCTCTTAGAAATTTGCCCAGATAGCGTCCAAACTGTCTCAGGCGTTGTCGGTGCCATTTTGGGCACCGTAGACACTATTTTCTCGATGCTTTCTGCATTCTGGTGCAGTCGGCATCGGTTCTGGTGTCGTCGGCGCCCACCCTACGCAACTCCACCATTTTGCTTCGTTTGGTTTTATTTCGTCCCGTTTTAGTTATGTTACGTTTCTAGCAGATAGACCTACAAAATAAGCATAAAAATCACATTTCTTTAAAGTGTAATTTCATTCCAAAATATGTTAGAAGTGTAAAAGAGATTAAACATAGAAAGACATAGCGAAATGTGCTAGGACATAATTTTCTTTCTTGCTCGTTTTTGCATCAAATTGCACCGTTTTTGTTTTTTTTTCTCTAAAACTCCATTTCTTATCCCTGAAACTAAAAATATGCAAAATACATTCCTTTAAAGTGTAATATCATTAAAAAACATTAAAATTGAGCATAAAATATATATGAAAAAATAGTCATTGTTTAGGCGTATCAATGCATTATGATCGATTGTCGAGCCTCCCATAAAATTTAGAGGTTCTCATTTGAGATTCTTCCATTCTTTGTACATGACCATCAAGAGGTGTAAGGGAGGTTGCTTCTAAAGCTAAGTCGAGAATCAGGCTCCAAACGTTGAAAAAAAATTCTGATTATGTTAATTAATATCCTGTCAGAATTTCCATGCGCTCCATTTTAATTAACGGTCATTAGACATATAATTAATGCCTACAAAATAGCAAATGTTTCTTTTTGACTAAAATGAGCATATCAATAACTTAGGGTCTGTTTGGGGCAGCTTATTAGTGCGGTGGCGTTTTGAAAACGCATCTGGTCTGTTCAGGCAAACTGCATTTTTGGCAGCTTGTGCGTTTTCAAAAAATTGAAAAAAACATTTTCGCACTGCACCAATCTAGTTGCGGTGGTTGTTTTCTGGCTGCGGTCTGACTTTTTCATAGAAATAAAAATTTAGAATAGCTACCCTACATAGTTTATCAGCAAATTATCCAATTCTTCGCCCAGTAATATATATATATATATATATATATATATATATATATATATATATATATATATATATATATATATATTCCTATTTATTTGCACTCAACCCCCATGAACTTCACCATTCATGGAATTTAAATGTGACTCCACTTTGTTGAGCATTACACCACCCTCTCTGGTTTTAATACAATTACAATAAATTTTAACTCTAGAACAGACTCTTATTGTAATGTAAATGATGTGCAAGTAAAAACATCATATTTATAATTAAAACTTCTTCAAGCATGTATTCTAATATTTTAAATATGAATCCTACTCATTGCAAAAGAAGAGTAAAAGAAAATTAATGACATAATTTTCTCATGTCACTATTTTCAAAAGAGAAGAAAGAGTAAGAGAAACACAACACAAAATAAGAAGAAAACACAAAGAAACTTCATTAAATCAAAGCAAATCCACTAGATAAGTGTTTTCAAAATTAAAAGATAATGAATAACGCAATACTTAGTTTTTTCTTCTTGAAAGAAAGATGAAAATCTCTCCGATAAAGTCCCCCGCTGATCCATGCAATGTTAGAACATTCATTTACAGATTCTCTCAAAATCCCCTCACCAATATCTCCAAAAAGATAAAAATCTACATTTATAGTAGTGGTTTAAGTTCTCTAAACATTATCCTCATTTTTATACTCACACACACCGCTTTTTCTGACATAAAAACACTCTATTATAGAGTAGGGACGAATTTCTCAAGAGATGTCTCAAACAACCTTCCAAAAACGTCCAAATACATTGAATCATTTAGAAATATGCCCAGCATCACGTCCAAACTGTCTCGGGCGTTGTCGGCATCGTTTTGGGCACCGTAGGCGCTATTTTCACGTTGTTTTCTGCATTCTGGTGCTGTCGAGACCGGTTCTTGCGCCGTCGGCGCCCACCCTGAGCAGCTCCACCATTTTGCTTTGTTTGGCTCTGTTTTTCCCCATTTCAGTTGCGTTGCATTCCTAACAAATAGACTTACAAAATAAGCATAAAAACAACCTTCCTTTAAAGTGTAATTTTATTCAAAAATATGTGAGAATTGTAAAAGAGATTAAAAATAGAAAGACATATCAAAACGATGGTGTTTTGAAAACACACCTGGCCTGTTCGGGCAAACTGTATTTTGGCAGTTTGTGCGTTTTCAAAAAGCTGAAAATAGCGTTTTCACATTGCATTAATCTAGTTGTGGTGGCTTTTTTCTGGCTGGCTTTTTCATAAAAATAAAAATTTGGAATAATTACCCTACCTAGCTTATTAGCAGATTATTTTTAATCAGCTTATCAACAAATTATTCAATAAGTTACAGCTGCCCCAAACAGACTCTTAATCTTCTTGTACAACAATATTTACTTAATAGTTAATAAAATACTTACATACCACACATTTTTTATATATTTACATATCTAACAATTAAAATTTGATATGTATATTTATAACATTTTGATTTTATAAATATGAATGAAAATATGCATTTTACTTCTACAAATTTAATAATTTAAATAACTTTTCATTATATTAAAAATTTGTGTATTGTGTATCTAAATGTCAAAATCTAGGTGTTAGATAAATAAATATATAAGAATTATGTGATAAGTTTGTAAATGAAAAAAATACATATTTCACTTTACACTGAGAAAAAAAGTAAATTTACTTGAAAATTCTTAAAGAATGGTCCTGTTTCAGCACTGACCTAATACTATACTTTCAAATTAAACAAAAAAAGGTAGCCCGCAAAATCATGCAGATTTGATTTCTGGTGGGCCCAGCCCATCATAAAAAAACAGCAGAGAAAAGATTAAAAAGGAACAACAAGGTTGAATAATTTCCCTTGGTAGAAGAGAAAGGCGCAGCGGCCTACAAATAAAGAAATCACTTTAAATTCCTAAAAAGCTTTATTCGCATCATTTACATAAATACCATTTAATTCTCATATATTTACATATCAACATCTAAAATTTCAAATTTCCTTGCATACCACTCAAACTAGGAACTAATATATCATTTTTTTTGTCGAGGGCGAAAGTACCTTTGCGAACAGTACTTAATACCAAAATGTTAAAAAAGTAAAATTGAAATTTTTGGTGTTAAGTATGTAAACTTATAAGAATTGTTTGTTATTATGTCAATTTTTCAAGAATGTGCGCTCAATTAATCATTTTTAATGAATAATACAACTTATATTTAGGGTTGTCAAAACGGCTTGTTGTTCGCGAATAGCTCGTGTTCGGCTCGCTAAGAAGCTCGTGTTGGACTCGTTCGCTAAGTTAGAGAACTGAACACGAACAACACGAAGAAGGATTTGTTTGTTCGTGTTCGGTTCGTTTTGACTCGAAATACTACTAATCAATTATATATATATTTGATGAGTAGTATTTTTAAAAAAAACTTAATTGACTACAAGGCTATGAAGATTTATAATCACTTTTAAGTATTAATTATAAAAATAGAATAAAAATTGTTAAATTAGATTCAAATGATGTTTTAATACAAACAATAATTTTTAAATCTTGCATCAATCCTTAACATTTTATGGCTACCTGATTTGGGTTGTCAAAACTACTCTTTGTTCACGAACAACTCGTGTACGACTCGCTAAGCAAACGAGCCATACACGAACACACTTTTTGAGCTCAAAATATAAATGAGTCAAACACGAGCCATGCCTGGGCTCGCTCGTGTTCGGCTCGTTTACACCCCTACTTACATCTAAGTAACCAATTTACATTTGAAAACTTGCAACTTTTTTTGCTTAACCCAAATAAAAATTTAACAATAATAACCATAAATACAAAATGCATTGCATATTTTCAACATACGTTTAAGTTATTTTTAATTATGTCCTTAGCTAATATTAAACTTTTAGTGTTTAAATCACTACCGTTTTATAATAATTAATAGTAGCTATTGACATGATCTCATTTTAATAGTTTACTAATTTGAAGAGCATGACATTACTCTCAATTTACTAAATGCCACAAGAAACCATAATTTACTTTGTCAGGTTTACCGATGCCAAATTCTTGTATTGATCTCTCCTTTAAATGTCAATTGAGCACAGAATGGACGACATCTTATAAATCTCTTTTCTTAAAGGAATGGCCGAACACTATCATACGAGCCATAATAATAAGAGAACGACACTCTATATTCGAGAAGAATCGAACTCCAGACTAGAGGAGACTGATAACTGACAAACAGACACCCACCCAACTGAACCGAGAACGAAATTTTAGAATTGATCCGTTTGAGCTACATTTATTAACATTCATTTGCATCTCAAAATCTCTGCAAAATAAATTAACTTAACTTAATCGTGTATATATTTTTCAACTATTGAACGCTGGGAATGAACAAATCCAGAAAAATAGGTGACAAACACTCCTCTGAAATGCATTGTTTAAGGAATTAGTTGCATTGGAGATGAACAAATTACCGACCCTAAACCCCTAAAATCAATACAATTGGTTGAATGAAATCTTATAAAGATATAATATTTATATGCAATGTAATTGCTAAAGTCTTTAATTTAATGTAAAATGCATGAAAACTAACATAATTTTATATTTCTTTTTTTTGTTTTTTTGACAAATTTATTGCCAGATTTCATATCTACTTTATTAAAAAAATATTTTATTTTGGACCACGCAAATATGATAAGAGTAAATGTCCATTTGAATTACCACAGCATTAGAATCTACAGCTGGGTAAGGGAAAAAAAATTGAAGTAAATTTAACCGTCGTATTTAAATATACATATATAAGGTCCTATGTTGTACGCTATTCATAAAAATGTATTTATTTATATAATCTAAAGGTTCCAATGCATAAATTAAAGGGTGCTTTTGTTTGGTATATATGAGTAGTACCAAAATGAGCTAAACATATATATATATATATATATATATATATATATATATAAATATCTATATATATATATATATATAAACTTGATGAGTAGTATTTCGAGCCAAAACGAGCCGAACACGAACAAACACATCTTAGTTCGTGTTCGGCTCGTTAACTTATCGAACAAAATTAACGAGCCGAACAAGAGCTTCTTAACAAGCCGAACACAAGCTATTCGCGAATAACGAGCTGTTTTGACAGCCCTGCGGACAATTACGGGGATTCAATTATGCTACTCAAATTCACGATATCATCTGCATATCT
Organism: Phalaenopsis aphrodite; assembly: GCA_003013225.1. NCBI lineage: Eukaryota > Viridiplantae > Streptophyta > Magnoliopsida > Asparagales > Orchidaceae > Phalaenopsis > Phalaenopsis aphrodite. The sequence continues at coordinate 15,020 of NEWO01000855.1, forward strand.
GAACAATGGAAGTAATATTTTCTCCAATTCAAGAGATGCCATATATATATAGCAAAGATTGATCGTTGAACAACTCTATATTCTGAGGACTCCCCTTCCAGACAGTGTGCAATTCGATTCTAGAAGATGTCGTTATGTCTATAGTTAGCAATTTAATTCTGAGGACGCCCCTTTTTGAAAAATTTCCAGTTAGAAGATGTCGTTATGGCTGATTAATTGACAAATTATTGTTTCTTTCTTTATTATCATTATTTTTTTTTGTAAATCACTGTTTAGAATTAGACAACTTATATCAAAGGCACCAAAGTTTGTTCTAACATCTTACATTTGCACTGAAGGAAAGAGACTGAGAAAGTAGGGTTAATGACATCTGAATTAGAGTAAAACTATGATACAATACATTATGGTTTGGAACTGTATGATTGGATCTCTTAATGATGTCTTGTGGAACATATTTGATGCGACTATCCTAGTGATACAATGGGCACGTATGGGTCGCACTCATTATTTTAATTACAAATTATGTCAGGCGATGCAATAAAAAAAAGTGTTGTTTGAGACATGCCCCATAAGTAATAAGCCAACAATCACCATACAAAATTTGGCATATTGTTGATAGCCTATTCCGTTAAGAAGTTGTGTTCAGCTTTCAGTTTTAAGATTTTGTGATGAATTTCTGACAAGCATTATGTTTTGGCTTCTGCATTTGTCCGAAAATAAATTTATGATGGCACTCCAATGGGATTATGGGTTTGAAGGATTTCCAATAGGGATTTGACCAACGGTAAAATTCTGATCGGCTATGCCTGTGAGTTTATAACTATCAATCGTCTGAAGGGCGAACTCATCGATTTGTTGTCGATTTAAGAGCCGACGAGGACCAGATGTCCGTTGGTTTGTAAATATCAACTTTTCAACTTGAGGTTGTCAGTTAGCCGCCAGAAAACTATATGTAGCTGAAAAAAAAAAGATGCTAGTTGAACTGTAGAATTTGTACACCTATCTTCGCATCACAAAAAAATTTGACATATACAGCACATAATCAAAGTTATCTATCCACACACCTAAACAATTAAAACCATATAAAGACAACCAAAAATAAAAAAAATAAATGCAATAATAATGCTTTAAACAACAATAAATGAAATATTGAGTTCATAACCAATTTATAAATATCTATGATTAAAAAGTGAAATAGCATCACAACTAATCATCATTTATCTCTTCAACCTCATCCTCATCCTCATCCTCATTATTCTCCTCAACCACCTCTATTGGCTGCTTCCCTCCCCGACTTGGCTCCGTCGCACCTCCTTAAGTTTTATATTCTTTTACGCCTCCGTCACAGTGATAATGACAGCAAGTCCGGCTTCAACATCTTTAGTGAATAACATGACCTGCCTGGAAACTTGATTAGCATATATGGACGATGTAAATCTCTGACAAGGAGTCTTGTGCATTGTACGCAACTCCCTGTGAACCCAAGCCATAAATTCTTCCAATCTTCTTGCTTTCCAATGACTTCTCTTGTCCAACTGATCAAAATTACTACCATAGAATTCTGGATTGGAATTCGTCTCGAGCGTCGAATCTAAGTTTTCTTCAGCCGATGGAATTTGTCCTACAAAAAATTATAAAGGATATTTAGAGAAACATTAAAATATCAAAATGATTGCAATGATATAAAAATGACCCCGCCACTTTCCTGTGCTCTTTGCTATCTAGTGTCGATTCACTGATGGTCTGACTGATGTTGATGCGTACAAGCAAGCAACTCAGAGGTGGTGGGTGATCCGATCCGCAATTACACAGTTATTTAAGTTCCCAGAATATGGGTTAATACTTGTTCCAATTTATGTTTATCGGCTAGTGTGCAAAAATAGATATGTTATAGAATTTAGAATTTTATTTATATTTCACACATTAGGATTTCTACGCAAGTACACGTATCATTTCAAGTAATATAGGGTTTTCTTTAAAGGCCTCAGTATGGATCGCATAGAGAAGCGATGTAAGAAATCCCTTAGGCTAATTCTAGTCTAGTACTATCAGGTCTTAGTCTAAAATTTTTGAAAAGTTTGATTTTTCTAAATTTAATAAATTACTTTAAAATTAATGTTAAATAAAAATCTAATCTACAGAGGCTGGATAAATTTTGGAAAGTTTTAATATATTTAAAATCCCTTCGCTCTTGCAAAGAGATCATAATCAATGTAGGAATTGAATGTTTAAATATTAAAATGTGGTTTTGTGACAAATAGGAGCATATCTATTTTTTATCCTCTTACAAGTGCATAAAGAACATTGGTCAATTCAAAGTTAAGTTTCTAAATCCTAGGCTAGGCTGGGAAGATACTAACTCTCACTTTAGAGTTCTCACTATCTCTCCGCTTGGAGGCTAACATCTAGCCTTACGTTCTCAACTTCTGGATTAAATTTGAGATTCTAGTCTGTCACTCTAGAACCACTAATTTATGCCCATCAAAACTTATTTATCTATTTAATTGTACTTAACCACATAGACTACATTCTCATCCATCAGATCAAAAGTGATTTTTTACTTAGTTGAGGAAAGCATAGCCTTTTCAGATCCTTATGTTTCACGATAGATTTTAATTTACTGATTAAGTAGATGAAGTTTAAATTTTTAATCACCATAATTATGAAATTAAGGGACTTCTAAACAATTCCAATTCTTCACATGATTATTTCTCATTGTAAAGAGAAAGAGTAAGGAAAACTACTTACTAAGTATGGAGAAAACAAATGGATTCTTCATTGCAAATGACTTGAAAACACAATACTATATTACAATAATTCAATGAAAATACAACAAGATTCCAAGACATTTCTTTACAAAAGATTCACGCCATCTTTGCGCCACAAATAACAATCCTTTACGCTTCTTCCAAAGTCCCAAAAGTCTCCAACACACCAAAATAGAATTCTCCCCTTACACACACACACACACACACACACCAAAACTCTCATGCCAAACTCCTAAACTCTTCTTCTCACTCCCCTTTGAGAGACGACAACCTCCCTTTTTAATCAAAAACCAAATACCTCCTCATTTCAAGAGATACACCTCTTCTCTCCAAGTAACACACAATTTCACTCCAAGAGACACACATCTTCATTTCAAAAGATGTGAAATGCCAAAAGGTGTCATTCCAATGTCTAGAATCATTGCATAACTCCTGGAGTGTGCACAGTTGCCCAAAAGCTTGCAAAATTGCATGGAATAGCTCATACTCGCCCAAAATTATCCCTTAGCCATTTTTTGCACCTAGGAGCCAGAATGTTACGCCTAGGCGCCACTTTCTAGGTGAGACTAGCACATAGGCGCCACTTCTCCATTTCGCCCCATTTTAGCTCGAAACCACTCCAAGTGTTATACCTACAAGATAAATATGAAAGTAACATTTCTTTAAAGTGTAATTTCATTCAAGAACATGTGATAAATGTAAAAGAGACTGAGCATAGAAAGACATATCAAAATACGCTAGGTCTGAATTTTTGTCCTTGCTCGATTTGACTCCAAATTGCACCATTTTTGCTCCATTTTGTCCAAAGCTCCGTTTCTTGTAATTGAAACCAAAACATGCAAAAATACCTTCCTTTAAAGTGCAATATTATAAAAAATGAGCATGAAATTTATATGAAAAAGTGGTTAATTTTTAGGTGTGTCAGTGGGATCTTGTCCAAGCTACAATGCTTATTGAGATAAAAAAGTTATTAAAAAGTTACTATTCATCAAGACTTAATGTACAAAATTATAATTACAATCTCCTCTTGTACTCTGTATGTGGGAGTACCACTTAAGTGTGTAGGGAGGAGCCCATGCCCTCACATTTTGAAGCTCAGACCAGTGTTGCTTGCTGACTTTTTTTGACAAAGTCAAGAGAGTCCCAAGATCTACGCAATTGGGTGTAGAGATCCTCCCAAAGTCACAAAGGGTGTTGACCAGCTCGTGTAGGTTAGCAAACACATTGTTTAGATAGGAAGACCCTCTAGACTCAAAGCTCCACCTGGCCTTTAGGAAAACTCACTACAACAAATTGCTCGATTGGCGTCAGACATTTTCGACTCTAATTGGACCTTTTTTTAATGATAATCTCGATTAGTGAGGATTAGCATTAAAAATATTTTGACTTTAAAATGGCCGTCACTGATTAATTTTACATCAAAATTTGCATCATAATTTTATTAGCATCGACAAAAATCGTCATTATAAAATTATTTTTCAAATACTGATGTTGCTAGCGTAACACTACATGAGCATCAACTTAAGCTGTCTCTGAAAAAAAAAGTTAAATAGGCATTTTTAAGAAAATTTTCTACCTTACCTATTATTATTTCCTTTGAGGAGTTGTAAGAGTTAAAGTTGATACGAGTATAAGAAAAATTTAGGAAAGCTTTTGGAAAAATTTTTTATAAATCATTTCTTTAACATGAATAAAATCATAACAAAAGAATATCACCAACCTAACGCTAATCCCTAAAGGAGGCTAAACCCATTGATGAAAGAAGTGGTGAAAAAGGAGAATTCAAAGTAATTAGATGCAAGAACCATTTACCCAATTTTCTTTAGTGACTGGGTTAGCCAGATGTACTATTTTTCTATGAAAGGATGTGAGACAATAGTGGAAAATGACTACAAGGATTTAATTTCCACTAGGATTGTCACAATTTAGAGAAGCCATATAGACAATAAGAATTTAAATAAATCCATTATAAAAAATAATTTCTCATTACCTTTTTGGATATGTTGTTAGATTGACAGAACACTCCTACTATTTCTTCCTAGATGGATATTCAAGATATCATCAAACTCCTATAACTCTAAGAGATTAGGATATAACAACCTACACTAGTCCCTAAAGAGCTATTTCCTTTAAGAGAATGGCTTCCATATTACGCAATGCTCTAGACACTTTTCAAAAATGTATGATGATGATCTTCTTAGATCTAATAGAAAATGAGATTGATGTTTTATGGATGAATTATCAATTTTTGGCATATTTTTTCATGCGTGCCTTGAACTCCTTTGAAAGTTCTATAAAGTTGTGAAGAGAATAACCAAGAGCTGAATTAGGAGAAAAGTCAATTTATGGTTAGCGAAGAGATTGTCTTAGATCATAAGTTACCAGAGAAAGAGATGAAATAGACCGTGCTAAAAGCTAAGTTATAGAAAAACTACCACCACTCACATCTATTAGAGGGATTAGAAGTTTTCTTGGGCATGCAAGATTATATCACAAATATAAGATCCCAAAATTGTTATGTCATTTATTGGGGGAGGATGTAGCTCCTGAGTTTAATGATAATTTTCTTATAGCCTTTGAGCGTTTAAAAAACATTTTTTATAACACACTTCTTTTAGCATCTAGTTAGGAATTTTTTTTTGAACTGATGTGTGATGCTAGTGACTATACTTCAAAAATAATGTTATGAAAATGCAGAGATATAATTTTTCATGAGATTTCTTATGTGAGTTGGACGCTTAATGATGCACAAGTAAACTATACCACCATGAACAGTTATTTGCTTGTGGTAGTTTTTACATTGGATAAATTTACGTCTTATTTGAGAAGAATTAGATTTAAATTCCATACCGATCACTTTAGAATTATGCACTTCATCAGTTTGATACTATTGTTACAGAAGTTTCATCTAGAGATAATATATATGAAATAAACTAAAAACCAGATAGCACACAACTTGTTTAGATTAGAGCAAGAAAACTCTTCAGAGCCACCTAATTACATTAATGAGAATTTTTTAAATGAAAAATTGCTTTCCATTTATGAACATAATATTCTTTGTTATGCTTCCTTGTTATGCTACCATATTCAACCATATTATTATTATTGCTATATCTTTTTACATGTTACATAACCATGATAAGATGTTGATTTATGATGCTAGATTATACTTTTGGGATGAACCTTTATTGCTTATAAAGTGCAAGGATCATATTATAAGGAAGTATTCTCCACTAGAAGAAATAAACGAGATTGTAAGAGGTTACAAATATTCTAAATTTGGAGAGAATTTTGTAGGATTTAGAACTTTCACAAAGATATTATAATATAAATTTTATTGGCCTAACTTATTTAAGGATTTTAAATTATATTAAAAAATATGATAGGTGTGAGTAGGAGAGGAAATATTTTTAGAAGAGATGAGATGCTCTTAAATAAAAATTTTGGAAGTAAAAATTTTCATATTTGGTGAATAGACTTCTAGGGCCCTTTCACATCTATTTAAGAAACATTTATATTTGATTGAAGTAGACTATCCTTAAAAGGATAGAAATAGTTTCTCTAGCTAAATGTGATTCTCAAAGTGTTTAAAATTTCTTAAAAAATATATATTTTAGCAAATTTAGAATAATTAGGGTGATTATTAATAAGAAAGGGAGCCATTTTTGTAATATAAAATAGAGACAATAGTAGCTAAGTATCCAAAATATAAGTTAAAAGAATTCTAGTGGAAATTGTTAATCCTACTAGAAATAACTAATCCTTGAGACTTGGTGATATGTTATGAGCCTAAAGGACCACTTTTAAGACACCCAAAAGAATTTCCACTTATATGATATTTTTTAGTAAAGTTTGTCACTTACCAATTATGCTAGAGCATAAAGACTATTTAGTAGTTAAGGAAAATAATTATAATTTGATACAATCGGCAGAGAAAAGATTGCCACAACTAAATGAATTAGAACAATTAGATAAGAAGCCTATAATAATTCTAGAATTTTTTTGGAAATAACAAAGAAGTGTGATTAGAGGCTTCTTAGGAAAGATTTTAAACATGGATTGGAGGTTGAACTATACAATTCTTGATGAAGATTATTTCCAAAAAAGAGCAGCCTAGGTAGTCAGGACTACTTACATAATTAATGTTTGTCATGTTAATGTTGTTGATATTGAGGATAGAAAAACTGCCTATGTTTTTAAATTTAATGGTCAAAGATTGAAGTTATATCTTCAAGGATATAGAATTGACCCCATACAAATTTTGACTTTGGATCATATCAAATAGTAAATCTGGCACTATCTGTTTGGTGGCATAACCTTAAGCACTTCTTGGGAGGCAACTTAAGCATCATCTTATGTTTAGATGAAGATTTGCTTTTATTTATTTATTTATTTTTAATTTACATGGTGTTATGTGAAGTGCTTTTTTGAATTTTTAACTAGTTTTGATTTGATTATATGGGTTGTTGTGATGTTAAAAACATAGGCATGCATGTTCTAGAGTGAGCTCACCCATATTTCTCTTGAGTACACTGTGTTTTCGAATTGAGAAAATGACACACCCACACTAATCTAGAGAACCCATGCATTTTCTACTCATAATAGTGAACATTTGCATTGGTTTAGAGTAGCCACACTGGCCAACACCTATTTATCATATCTGGACTGACGTCTATGTGCTACCCCTTAGCCACCCTGGCGCCAACCACTATATAAAGTGTGTTCTTCCACTTATCTTCCCATTCACTCTATCGTCCCTACCCTAGTAGATGAATGAAGAAGAATAAGAAGATGGAGAAGAAAGATAAGAAACAGGAGGTGGATTGAGAAAATCTCTTTGTTTCTAAAAATAAAGGTAATATTTCTTGCTCATTACCTTGATCGTCTTATAGTTTTTTTGATTTTTCTATGCAACTCTCCTCTTCTGTCCCAATTTACTCATGGACCTAAATCTAAATGCTTAAGGAAAGAAAACATCTATCATAGCAAGAAGTATGTTAGTGGAAAGCCGCTAACCAATGCAACATGTTGCTATCAAAGAAGCTTAACACACAAAGAGTTTTTTTTTTCTAGAACCTGGTTGTAAGGTGGAAGGTTTAAACATTAGTAGAAGTTGGAAAAGTTTTTAATGTTCTACTTCACTCATCATTTTTTTTTTGTTATCCAAGAGTTATTCACTATTAGAAAAGATCAAATGGATGAAATGGTATTTGTAAGGGTAAGGCAAGTTGCTATTGATTCTAGTTCTTTCGTTGTCATTTTTGGCCTCACTGGTCTCCATAATTGTGAGTTCTCTAACTTATAGCCAAGGAATATGATTTTCAAGAGATAATCTAATTTTTTGCTGATTCAAGTGCTCAATGAAAAATTAAATATGAAAATATTGTTAATTTCCTTTGCTCAACCCTGAAGAAGGTTTCCAAAGCTTGACCTTATCATTTGAACTAGATGAATGCCTTAAAACAACACCAGTGAAGTCACTAAGGATCCTACAATCCTTAACTTTGTTTTCCAAAAAGAGAGAACTATTAACAAAGGGCTCACTATTTGGAACATTATTAGAGGTCAACTGTCATGGGATTAGGACATCTATCTATATCTATGCATAATATGTCAAAGCTAGAGCAAACAAAGAGATTTGGGAGGACCAAATTCATTCAGATGAGCCTAAGAACAAATATATGATTTTTTTTATTGTAAAACATCAACCAATGAGGGAGAGGAGAGCTACTCTAAACCAACTTCTTCTCGTCCCAATCCTTCGACATTGATTGTTGTTATCTCAAAGTGACAGTCTCTTTAATACAAATCAACTACTATGCACTAGAAGATACACAATCTCACAGTATGAGTATCAAAATCAGTCATATTGTGTTTCTTACTCCACCATATCAGTTTTATGATGATACCACCTAACTGATGTGCAATGAGGATTATGAGGCTTATATTTGGTTTTTTTGGACATTGACTTCATTTTGTT
>NEWO01000855.1:24149-57584 GCA_003013225.1 Phalaenopsis aphrodite
AATATTTATTTAAAATTAATTTAAAGTTAATTTAATAGTAACTTAACATCTTGTTTCAATTATTCTTGAACTTAGCACAAGAAGTTCTAATCACTTAAGGAAGAGATACTATGAAAACATTGAATTAATAAGTGATTTTAATACCATGACTTTCAATATAAATATTTTTATTAAAACTTAATTTTTAAATTAAATTATAATAATTTTGAATACATATGAAAAAGTAATTATGAATATAAATGAAGGGGATATTAGACATTCAAAATGAATAAAATACATGCTTAATCAAATATAGTAATTCTTACTTAACAAAATAAAATAAAATATGAAAAAATAAAAAAAGAGAAAGTTTTGAAGGACTCTAATCTCAAAAGACAGAATTTATGGTGTCTTTTGGAAGAAGATTAAGGTTAAACATAAAAAAAAAAAATAGAAGTTGATGTCTTTTTCTTTTCTAAGTTTATCAAATTTAAAAGCCCTCTAAGTGGACTTCTCAAATATTATATTCATAAGAATATTAACGAATTTTTTGATCATTTAATTTGTAAATGAATTTATTAAGTTTATTTTTTATTATTGAATTTATTAAAGTGTTTTAAGATTCATTTTGCAAGAAAAGTGATAGTTGGTGAAATTTGAAACTTTTATGAACTAATGAAATTCCAATTCTTTGATAGTATATGTATATGTTTAAAATAAATTATATGATTTTATTAAATAATAAGAAGTTTATAGAGTGATAGATACCAATTAGTTCAATTGAATCTAATTTTTTATATGATGTTGCTTGAGGGAAGGCAACTTGCGTAAGTTTGGGGTGATTTTGCTATACATTTGAAATGTGATCTTATGTGTTAAACCCTAGTCATAAGAAGCATGACATACAGAGAGTTGGGAAAAGAGATGCTAGCCATATAGCCCATAGGCACTAAAGCTCACTACCCAAAAGCCATACTCTAGGCCTAAGTTTCAGGCCACGTATTTTTATGATTTTGACCATTGAATGGCATAGTTTCGTATAGAGAGAATATACGGGCTTTGCCAGATAATTGAGGAAGGTTTTAGGTCATTATAAGGTGTTTTGAATGCTTCTCTAAATGTGGATAGATTCTTCTGAGGAGAATGGATGAGAAATTTTAGTGCAAATTGCTCGTGTAATCCAACAAAACTTGTGGTTGTGGAAAGTTGTCTAGTGCAACATCTCTTTGGTGCTTTCCATCAAGTCTTTCATTTCCATCTTATATTTTAATTACTTTGATGAATAGAGTATCATTTTGTTGTTTCAAAGCATGAGTAGCAAGTAGATTGTGTTTTTCTTTTGGATTGGTAATTTTGGAATTCTATGCTTAACTTTTATGTTAAGACTTAACTGGATTTTTGTAGTGGTGATGTTTTAACATACTACTTTGAATTTACTATCAATTTGGCCATTTGATTAGTTAAGGTGTGTTGTGATCTTGCTGTGTGAGATTGGCTAGTGGAACAATTAGGTTAACTCACTTAGACTTTGAAGAGTAGGGACATTTCTTGTATCTTAGTGCAATCGTGAAGGGAAATACTGAATAATATGAACTTCACTTGATTTAGGAAAGTAAACTTGTATGATTTCCAAACCTTTTTAGAAGCCCAAGGGTGGATAAGGAGGAGATATACTCCTAATTGCCAACCACAAATTTTAGCACATTATTAAACTTAGATTTCAAAAAGTCCATCTCAATGAAAAATTTTTAAAAGAACAGAAAATCTCACCATATTCTCAACAATTTCAATTAGATATTAGTTTTTGCAAAATAAGGAATAGTAAAATTAAAAATCACGAAATTTCAAACACTTAATACTAGAATTTAAACTATTAGGCTTGGCCTTTTTAGGATTTGGAAATGGACAAGCCACTCATGGGATCAACACACTATTGCAGAGTTGTACATTACTTGTGTGACATGTATACTTCAATGATTGTCAGTGTTTTACAACATTTTGGGCGTATCAACGACACATGTAAAGAAGATCTTCAAACTTGAAAAGCATGTGTTGAATGGGAAGTTGTTCAGATAATACAGATGACAACAAGGTATCTTCCATCAACATCGACCTAATAACAATGGAGTGAGTTTCCGAACCATCACAATTGGCTTCATATCAATCATCTTATCTAGAAGAGAAACAATCAGAATGATTTGTTGATGATGACTTTTATCAAATAATTATCATATATGAGTTTCAGGATAAGCAAATGCATATGACCTCTAATCCAAATTCAACAAATTTATACACATCACATAAATTTAAGCCATTTATCATCACCCTAATCTACAAAACCCTTATTCTATTATCTAAATTCATCAAATTTTTACAAAAAATAATAAAAATCACTTTATAAAACAACTTGGCTACCTTTTTGCATTCAACAATTCACTTCAATTTTGTTGAAACATAAATGCATAAACAATTTCAACAACATTTTTTTAACTGTGTTTAGTTTATAATCATGCTTGATTTCATAACACCTACGTAATTTCCCCCATAATTTATTTTGGCATTATTCAAGCAAGTTCATTGGAGCACAACAACTCATGAAGAACATATAAAGAAATCATATACTAATTGATTCTTACGCATGACATGATTTCATATATCTGCTACAACATTTTAAATCTATTTTCTTCAGTCGCATTCTATTTAATTTTCACAAAAAATAACTTCTTATATTATATACTAATCCAAGTGTAAATGATATGTTATATTTATTCGTCCATAATGAAAGCTATTTATAGACATGACGAACAATTATATTGTCTCTTCCGTTATTTCTCCCTTTGGTAGTTCATCATAATATTTGACCTTTTTTTAGGGAGTTTTGGTATTTGGCACAAGAATGATTTAACTTATATAAATTTATGGTGGTGGGTGCAATTTTTTCTTATAAAAAAGATAGGTACAAAATTATGGTGAAATTTAAGTTAAATGGTTTTGGCGAGATTTATAAATATATATTTTATTAAAAAAATTAAATGATAACTTTCTTATAATCACCATATTTTAATAGATCGTGTTGTGAAAAAAAATCACCATCGTAAAAATCTCAAAAAAGGAACAAAAATTAAATTGCTTAAACTAAGCTATGGTGGTGATCCGTAATGCAAAGTAGAAAAAAAAACTATCACAAAGAGGAACAAATATTACGTCCGGACTACAGGTGTAGAGATACGTCCAGAGTCTAATGAAATCACGCCGCATGGAGGTGGACAGAAAAATTACAAAAAATTCATTTTAGCACAAGGGAATATTCTCTCCATGTTATTCCACGTTATTCATGTGTTTTTGTGGTGGTATTCATGTATCATTGTGTTCTGCGCATATTCCCGGTATTATAATAACACAATAATACATCAATACCACCACAATAATATCTGAATAACACAGAGTAACATGAGAGGAAAACTCCTCTGTGTTACTAGACCGGATCACAACAAAACGATTTTTTTTTCTTTTTTTTTCAGCTCTACGTGGAAGTGATTCATTAGACTCCGGACGTATCTCTAACTCCGGAGTCCAGACGTAATAATTTTTCCACAAAGAGGCTCTTTGCAAAATTACATAACTTCAGAGTAATAAAATTCTAAGCCACTTAAATCCAGAATATTATTTCGCATGGCTAAAGTTAAGATTGTGCTTGGGAGTGCCTTTTAGCTGCTTCAAATGTGCACATTTTTGGCCTTTTGGCAGAATGTTTTGCAGGATTCACATTAAAAATCCAATATAAATTCTATTAGAAACACGCCATGAAACTGACTATTACGATTTCTGCGAGGCTTCTTCCGACCGCGTAGATTAAATATGATTACAGCTAACAACTCAGTTTTAATTTTTTCTTACTAATTATTTATCTTAAAATGGCAGCTTGATTTGAAACATTTACATTACATTACATATGAATAAGTGACACTTAAGAAAAATAATTAACTGAAATAATTTTTAATTAGGAAGTGTCAAACAGCTGTTTTGGATATTATAGTAATGATTTTTAATTTTAAATATTTGAGTTTTAAAAAGTCAATTGAAATTAAATAAAAGAAAAAAGAGATATCCAAATTGTTTTGTGTTTAGCCTTTTGTTCTTCACGCGGCATTAGTAGGGGCGGACCAATGTAGGATCCATGGCAGACATCAATCAATTTAGCTTTCTGCCACTCCTGAAATATTGCTTTGTTTTTCGATGTTCTAGCCTCTCTCATACAAACAAATATTACGTCCGGACTCCGGATGCAGAGATACGTCCGAAGTCCAATGAAATCACACAATGTGGAGGTGACGGCAAAATAAAAAAAAAATTCATTTTAGCACAAGGGAATATTCCGTTCGTGTTATTCAACGTTATTCAGGTGTTATTGTAGTGATATTCATGTATTATTGTGTTCTGCAAATATTTCTGGTTTTATAATAACACAATAACATATTAATACCACCATAATAACACCTGAATACCGCGAAATAACACGGAAGGAATATTCCCCTTTGTTACCTGGCCGAATCACAAGAAATCAAGTTTTTTTTTTTCTGTTAGCTTCACGTGGAGGCGATTCATTGAACTTCAGACGTATCTCTACGTCAGAACTCTAGACGTAATAATTTTTCCTCTCGTAACGGGCATAGTTTCGCCTCTGGGTATTAGAGGAACTCAAATTTATTTTGTAGTTTATATATTTTTCTTAACATACGATCGAACATCACTTATAAAGAAAAAACGAACATTAAAAAAAAAGCTAGCTTGAAGGTTGAAGATTTCAGCAATTAATAATGTGTACTGGTGAATGTGACATTCTGCTAATTTATATACCTTATGGGCATCAGAACATTGACCGTTAAAGTTCGTTTATAACTAGAAAATATTAAAACATATATATTTTTTATTTTTATTATGTTTTTATTAACTATGTTAAAATCTATATTTTTAAGAAAGTGGCCACATATCTATGATGTGATTTTTTTAGTTTTCTATTTTCTTTAAATATGATATTCTAAATTATTAAAAATAATCAAGTAATCATTAGCAAGTGCGTGCATTATTTGGTGGAGATTGAAAAAAGGAGCCGAACTGATCAAAGTTTGGTTGGTTCGGTGAGCCTTATGACTTCGTTGGAGACGTGCTTGAAGCCAACTATGGTGCACAAATATAAAAAGCTCGCTAAATGTAAATTAAGGTCTTCTGAAGGTATCCCCTCAAACTGGTTGGTTTGCACTACCTAGACAATAGCAAGCTTTAATTCAAACGAGTTGGCCTCTACGGTAGGGGTATTGATGCTTAAGTCAATTTCATCTGTTGAAAGGTTTTCAAAATCCCTGAGAGAACTAGTAATGTCATTTTGTCCATGGGCATCAGGGTTGTTCTAAAGTATGTATGTCATGTCTCCTAGTTCATTTTGAATTCTTTTTTATTTTCTATTTTTTTATTGTTCTCTCATCCAAGGTCGAATGGTTTAAGATTTGAAGAACCTTAACTACACATACCCTAATAGGATAACACTCAAATTGACTCCAAATTAGCAAGAAAATGAAACAAACCAAAAAAGTTCACACAATAATAATTATATAAAAAAAACAACGTCAACAATCATTCAACAAGAATTTGTCAATAAATAAAAGCAGGAAACAAAAGCGCATATTAAACATGGATTAGACAAAATACTTTTAGATTTTTGTGTAAAAGAAACATGGAATAGTGGACAATTGTAGATTAAAACAATAGGTTTCAAGTTTAAGTCCTAAAAGTTCAACTAAAATTCTCCTAATTGGATTTCACTATCGTTCCCCGACAATGATGCCAAAAACTTGACATGCTCTGAGTGCTGCAAAGTACTAGCAACTCACTTAAGTATGTGTGGCATACTTGTTGTACTAGTTTAGAGTTTCAGTTATCAATCGCACAGGGAACGAGAAAAACCAAATTTTTAGAAATTCTAGTTTACTAGTATTTGTCCTAGGTTGACTTTTTTAGTTATCAAGTTAAAATAAAAATATAACTTATTTTTTCAAAAAGTAAGTCTATCCTATAAACTAAGAGGAAACTCTAAAAAGGTATGTTTTTAAACGATTTCCACCTTGAGTTGGTTCATTAACAAATAGAATTGAGAAATCAATTAAGGTCTGGTGTAAATCAATAGCATTATCTGTCTTATCCTCTTCTAGTGGTTAAATAAAGATTATTTGTCATGGGTATATTTCCCTAAATCTTATTTTTAGCACAATTAACATCATCTTCATATTGATTGCATAAAGTCAAAGCATATACTTATTTTCCACTAAGTTTATGAGGTAACCCATTTTCATTGTACACTTAATCATTCTGGATCTCAGAGTTAACTTTTCTACTGGCTAGTTAGAATGTAAATTAAGATTAAGGTATAATAAAAACACTAATATGAAAACTTCAGAGCAAATCATCCAAGAGATATCAATAATATCATATCAAATTTACATTTCAATGGAGAAATAAAATGAACACGCATTACTCATGACCAAACACATCAAATAAAACTTTGAATTAAGAAAATCCATCATAAACTAGGTCTTAACAAGAAATCTTAAGAAAAGGAACTTTCCAACTCAAAGAAGTGAGAAGTAGTCACTAAGAGTACATATTACACTCTCTCAATCATCTTAAACTCTCTCTTTCCTTCTCTCAAAGACATCTTGCATGTTATTTAGCCTTCTCCACAAGTTCTCCACACTCTAATTTGTAGAAGTAAATAAGAAAAAGCCCTCTTAACTTCATTTCTATCGTTTATATAAGTTATCCCAACAAAAAATTGTGTCAAACTGCTGGAACCATCTATTTATGTGTACTAAAGCCTAAGCACCCATGGTTGGTGCCTAAGAGTTATGAATGTAATGTTCATTGCAACACCTAGGCGGTAGTGCACGTTTCCTAGGCTCTACACTACATAGCTTATGCACTGCCTGCGTAGCCCCAACATTCCAAGAGCTCAGAAAAAAATATCCAACGCTCTGCTTCTCTTGGCACCAAGGCGGTCAATTTTCGACAGCTTAGTGCCATCTTTGCGTCACCAAGTTTCCGAGGTCTCAGATTTTACTTTTCTCTAAACTAGTTGTGACACCTAGGGAATAGTTCCTGGCATCTATGCACTAAATCATCTTTTTCCTCATTTTTGCCTTATTTTGAATTTTGGTTGTTTCCTTTAATTTATTCCTACAAAAAAAACACTAAAACATTTCTAAAATCATAATACTATCATTAAAAATGCAGAATATTGAGACACAATATGTGTAATTTATAAATATATGATCAACAAAAAGTAGAAGTTATTCTTTCCTAGATTTATAGTCACAAATGATTGACTTTAAATTTTACCTTGTCTAACCCAAAGCCAATCATACTATGCCACATCATCTTGTTGCCCATACATGATTCCTCGAACACCGATGGATTCAAGTTTTTTGAAGACCCATGGAAAGGTATGAGCAACGTTAGACTGGGTTCAAGAATCACATCCTTAGTGATAGAAAGTATTCAAAAACACCTGATTATATTTAGATTAGAAAACACATGAACTCACATATGGCAAAAGTGGTGCACATGTGACATGTCTCAACTTTACATGATTTCACCTGTCCGCTTTCCTACATTTTACATAATATTCTCACTTATTTATCACAGGTTTACACATGAGAGGTTTTTCTCAATATTTTGTTGTTTACAAGTGTTTAATATGAGCAATTCAAAATGATCAGAGAAAAGTTTCCTGAGGCAATGTGACCATTCCTAGAGTTGGCATGACCACACCATATGTTTGAAAACAACTATATGACTACACAAGAATGTGGCATGATCATGCCACAATTCCATTACTGTAGTAACCATGCTTAGATTGTGTGTGACCACACTGCACTTTTTAATGGCTAGGCATGACTAAACCATTGAAGCATGAAATCCTTCTTGGAGCAAAATTTACTTGTCAAACACGTGATTTTACAACAAGAATGGTTTTTATTTCTTTTTTTAAAAACTTCTAGCCCAAAGGAGAATTTGAGACGAATGGAGGTAGAGATTAAGGAGTTTTTGTAGTGCTCTCCTTAAGGTTTTCTTCCTCCTTAGTTCGAAACCTTTAAGAGGCTTTTTCCACCTTCCTATGTTGTGAGTTATGAAAGAATAATGTATGAGAGGAATGATTGATGTTGTTGTGGAGAGGAAAAGATATTGTAAATTTAACATATTTTTGTTTCTTCAATGAAATCCTGTATAGTTTTCTTTGTTGTGGTTTTCTCGATGATTTGTGGATAATTTTTTTATTGTGTCTCTGTGATATAAAGTAGTGGATTTAATCGTGATCTTTAGAATTAATTTTCCTATAGCATTTTTCTTTTGTGTTCATGGCTTGTGTTGTTGGTTAACCTATGAACTTCATTTACTTCTAGTCTGACCAACTAGGATGTTAAAATACATTGTGAAGCTACGACCTCTAACTCTTATGTAGTGGACACAAAGTGTTATTCACAAAATCTTGAGAGGATAAATATGTTCGAGTGGGATTCTGCAATATTTTCATAGGGTCAGAACATTCATGTTGAATGCCATGGGGATTGAAAAAGCCTTAACTTTATTTTAGATTTTACCTAGAAATAGGAATACGAAGTAATGTATCCCCAATTGACAAAAGTCATGTAGGAAAATATTTAAGAAAGCCATGATCACGACGATCCTTAATCACAGAGCCATGAGCTTCATCATTCTTGAAGGTACTCTAAAGATTTTTCTCGCTTTTTCTGTATCTAGATGCCAGCTATTTACTCATCTTTTATTATGATTTTAGGACTTAAACCTTCTTTGCAATTAAGCCAAGCTAGGTTCACTAAATTATTAAACTAGAAAATTTTCCATGGAAATAAAATTTTAAAGCTTTTCTTATGGGATCGATATGTAGACTCTTAG
Organism: Phalaenopsis aphrodite; assembly: GCA_003013225.1. Classification (NCBI taxonomy): domain Eukaryota; kingdom Viridiplantae; phylum Streptophyta; class Magnoliopsida; order Asparagales; family Orchidaceae; genus Phalaenopsis; species Phalaenopsis aphrodite. The sequence goes on from NEWO01000855.1 coordinate 33,096, forward strand.
CTGCATACTAAGTGACACGTGCACTTACATTGAATAACCAACTTACTAGTGGTAAGTTTTAGTTTATCAAGTTTTTTACGCCGTTATCAGGGAAACATGTTAATAATTATTTTTTATTTTTGGAAAAATTTTGATGAAAGACTTGGGATCTTGGTTTGACACTTTTTTTTCCTTTTTCACTTACTTATTTTTTGTTAGTTAGTTATGTTGTTGCATCCGTATTGTTGTTTTGTTTTCTAGCTGGTGCTAAAAAAAGTGTTAAAAAATTGATCAAAATTATAAAGCCAAAAAGCAAAAAAAAAATATATTTCTTACGGTTATTATGTTTTCTCTCTTGCATATTTTCTTGTGCATTACATGAGTGCTGGTTGGTGTATCATTGTGATTGTTAGTTGCATAAGCTTGTTTGTTGTTTTATTGTTTAGAGGAGTTGAGACTAACCTCACTCCATTCGACCCAAAGATCGATCACACATTTAGACATCATAGGAGAGCACATTCACTTACCAAAAACACATTAAGATGGCTGACCTTATCACCTTAATTGCAAAACAACATAGGGACTATGCTAACCTTTCTATTTAGGAGATCCATATGAGTATCAATTACCCATATGTAGAAGCCAACAACTTTGAGCTTAGACCAGCCATAATAAAATGGTCCATAACCGCCAATTTTAGGAACCTTCTTTTGAAGACCCAAATCTTCATTTAGCCAACTTCTTTGAAGTTTGTGCCAAATTCTAGTACAACGGTGTCCCTAGTGATGTTATTAGACTTAGGTTTTTCCTTTTTCTCTTTGAGGGGCAAAGTTATGGCTTAACCTCCTTGCCCCAAAATCAATCACCACCTAAAATGACCTTCCTAAAAAATTTCTATCAAAATACTTTTCACCATCTAAAACTATAATACATAGGAACGACATTACCTCATCCACCCAAATTGATGGAGAGTCTATTTATGAGGTCTGAGAGAGATTCAATGAACTACTAAGGAGATGCCCACCCAATTTCATTTCTAATTGGCTCATTATACGAACTTTTTATAACATGTTGGTAAATTCTATAAGGAACATAATATATGCCATTGTAAAAGGTTCTTTGATGTCTAAACATTTTGTTGAAACCTACCAAGCGATTGAAGAAATGAACCCAAACAATTTTCAATGGCCAGCAAGGAGAGTTACAGCCCAGAAAATAACGAGAGTGCATAAATTTGATGTATTTGTTATCCTTGCAGCCCAAGTAGCCACTATTTCTAGGAAGTTAGATAATTTGAGGACAACTCATATGCAAGGATTACCATCTAATGATGGAAGACGAAGGGACAGGTGGTAGACTCAATTATGTTACCCTTAGAGACTGTTAATCCCATAAGAAACCATGACCAAAATTAATACCTATTCCAATACCTACAACCTAAGCTAGAGAAACACATAAAGTTTTAAAGAAAATTTTCTTTTCCCCCTAACTTAAGTTCTTAAATAATAAGTAAAACATGTAGTACAAAAAACTGTAGATGAAAGAAAACAACAAATGCATAAAAATAAAACGAACCTGTACATGATTCTGAATATGAAACTCGGCTCTTGATATTCTGCAGGTGCTAAATTAAATAATACAAGCTTTAAAGCATTAAATGATACATAATATCAAATTACTTGCTAAGTAAAGATAAATTAAAGACATAAATAGTAAACTAAAATAACTAAAAATGCTGAAAAATAGAAGTCTATCATTTACTATTACATATATCAGTTCAACAAATCCACAAATTAAACACATAAATGTTCCATTCATACCACCAACAATAAAACAAATCAAATAACAACACATAGAAACAAATAAAATCTAAATAACACTTTACTGTTCATCATCCTTCCCTTCCTCTTCTTCCTCTTCCTTTTCTTCTTCTTCTTCATGCACATAAGAAATAAAGCTGGGGAATGTAGAAAATTCTACATTATGATCAGCACTTAGAAATCTAACCATCGCCTCTTCGTATGCAGTATCAGCTGGACTCTTTTCTACTTATATTCATCATTGTATGCATTTCTGGCTTCTATACTTATTATTTTATTCTGCATTGTGATGAGATATGATTGTTGAATCATTAACTGATCCATAATATTCTCAAGTGAAATGGAACCAGAAGTAGATGGTCCTACAACTGATGTGGACGGCCTACATTACTTCCACTCCTAGATCCAACAAATATTTCAAATTTATGCACAGTCGGTTATCCAGTTGGTTTTAGTGGTTGTACCACTTTTTAATTTTTACCAAATTGTACTCTTCATTATTCACATAGAGTGAAAATCAAAGCACGATATCCCAAACCACTAACAATCCCACATTTAGCAATGCTTTGAGCATTTTGCACAATAAGAGCACCGATATCATTTGGTTTCATTTGTTGAATGCAGAAATTCAACACTGCTCTTTCCTTAGTTATTTTCTCAGATGATTTGTTGGAAGCAACTTTGCAGAGATGAAGTAATGCCATGCCTTAGAATGAACATTCAACATGGAAGTGGAGAAATTAACCATGTGATTATTTTCAATTTTCCATGCTCCTCTTCCATTAGTTAGAAAGGAAATTACTTCATCAAGTGATGAATAAGTCATCACAAATGCAACATTCTCACAACGAAATGTGTTGCTCAATCCATAAAAATCATTGATACTTTTTCGATTAAATGCAATTTGCTTACCTCGAACAAAGATGTGATCGTTTGTTGTCACTCGAAGATTACCGTAGAATTCTCAAATCATTGGAACAATAGTTACTGCAGTGAAGTAGCAGAAAGTTTCCCACTTCTGAGCAATAATCAACCTTTCTATCTCTCCTCTCGGCTTTGAAAATGCTCTTTCCTTAATCAGTTTTCTCAAGCCCATTTTAGTATTATAGTTATGTTGGGTCTTATAGTTGAAAAATCTCCTTGCATCAAAATCTCCCGTAGGCTTTCACCTCCTCACTCGTGGTGTCATAGGAACTTCTATGTAAATTCAATTAAAATCCAAATAAAATAACAATATAAAAAATCTAACTCCGAAAGTAGGAAGATTAGGTAAAATGTTTTTAATCATGGGTTTTTTAAAATTCCTCAAAAAAAAACTTTAACATTTTCAGATTTCCAAAATTTAGGGTAAATCAATGGTGAAACTAAAAAATTTCTAAGTTAGAGTGAAGCTCTTACCAAGAGAAGATGGAAATCCAAGCTTTTAGGCTTTGAAATCTCCTCAAATCCACCAAATGTGAAGCCCTAGGTTGAGTTTCGACTGTGGTTTAGAGGTAGGAGATGACTTAAGAAGTAAAAATAGGGTTTTACTGGTGATTTTTGCTGTTAGAAATGATTTGGCGTTTTCAGGAAAATGGCGCCAACGCAAAAAAAAATTCAGATTTCAATTTTCTTCAAAAATCTGCCATGTACTGAACCGCGTCAACAACTAAATAACTTAATTAAACACTCATACTCATAATTAACAAATTTTCCAACACACAATTTCAATCATAAGCATGTCGTTTATTCTTGAATGAGTAAATTGTACCCACCCACCTCGAACATAGACGACTCCTTGGTTAATTTCATGAAGATTAGCCTAAAACTCCTTCATCATAGGAACTTCTACAGCGACAGTGGTATAACAAAGTATTTCCCAACATCTCTATGCAATAATCTCCTCCAATCGAGTATTCGACGTGTTGAATCATCGATTGGCAAAGCCTCGCTCCTTGACTAGTCTCTTCTTCACAAGAACGCAATCGTATAACTTTTGCGAATTGAAACTAAAGAACTTCCTCTTGTTGAAAATACCATATCTAGCAGTAACTTTAGAGCGGAAAGCCATTGAAATTGAAAAATGGTGGCTTTCCCTTTATTTTCCCCTCTTAAATATCTTTATGAGTAGGTTTTAGGGAGTTACTAGGAAGAAATCACCCCAAAAAACCATACAAAACCGCCATTTGAATCATCCTATGTCATTCCCGTCGTCACGACGCTTCTGACGCCAATTTGGCGATTCTAGCTTTAGTTCTCTAAAATATGGCACCTTAAGTGCCAGTTTAGATTTTTGCACCGATTTGTTTAAATCCAAACGTCTCTCAAATTTTTCATATAAGTCAGTAAATAAAGATGTTTTGAACTATTTTCTTAATATTGAAGTCTCTCAAATACACGAAATTCATAATAAAGCATATACATATATATATATATATATATATATATATATATATATATATATATATATATATATATATATATATATATATATATATATATATATATNCATTTCAGAAATATTTCCAATTGAATGCATAAGATTTTGTATCTCGTTTTCCAACTTTTTAATCCTTTTCAAAAGTGCATTTGAAGTAAAGTAAGGCTAAATAGGCGATGAATTTTTTGATGCTTGATCCATCAATATATTCATATCGTTCTCCTCCCCAATTCCTATGTAGTTGAAATAAACTTTTGGGACCATATGCTTCCAAGAGAGAAACACACTTTTCTCAACTTTCATAAGGCAATTGCGATTGGAAGCAGAGAAAGAATATGGTAGATGGATGTTGCAGTACAGAGGTCCATCCATTGATGATTAAACCCAAAAAAAGTTTATTATTAAGCAATATGTCTTCAAGTTTGAATATAATAATTATCAGTTTTAATACAATAATTTAAAATCGCACTTTCCTCTGTCACTTTACTGTCTTTCATAGTAGCAAGTAATTTTGATGTAATAAAGAAATGACATGCCTTCTATGCAGGCTTCAATAATGATGAAGAAAACTTACATATCTGTCATCATTAGTCTTCCAATTTGTATCCTCATAAGTAAGGTATCGATATAGTTTATCCATATTATTTCTCATAGGGACAAAATTTTTATAGTGACAAATAGAAACACTTTCAATCATAAACATGTTGTTTATTCTAGAAGGAGTAAATTGTACCCACCTGCCTCAAACATAGATGACTCCTTGGTTAATTCAAATAAGATTAGCATTAAACTCCTTAACCACAGGAACTGCTACAACTACAGTGTTATAACAAAGTACATCCCAACATCTCTGTGTAATAATCTTCTACACTTGAGTATTCGATGTGTCAAATCCTTGATTGACAAGGCCTCACTTCTTGATTAGTCTCTTCTTCACAAGAGTGCTATCGTATAAATTTTTTGCATTGACACTGATGAACATCCTTCTGTTGAAAATTTTATATCTAGTCGTATCTTTAGAGTGGGAAGCCATAGGATTTAAAAAAAGTTGGATTTGTCTTTGTTTTCTCTACTTAAATATCTTTAGGATTCGGTTTTAGGGAGTTACTAGGAAGAAATCCAGCAAAAAATGGTCAAAAGTTGCCATTTGAATCATCTTGAGTCATTTTCGTCACCGCGATGCTTTTGGCACCAATCTGACACTTTTGGTGCTGGCTCTCTGGAGAATTGCACCTTTGGCACCACTTCAGATTTCTGCTCCATTTTGTTTTAAATCCAAACGACTCTTAAATTTTCCAAATAAGCTAGTAAATAAAGATGTTTTAATGTATTTTTTTAATATATAAGTCTCTCAAAGACACATAATTCATAAAGAAAGCATAAATTTATATATATAATATAACTTCTAAAAACATATAAACAATAGAAACAAACAAAAATATGGGTTGCCTCCCACAAAGTGATTGGTTTAATATCGTCAATCCGACATTCTCAATATTTACTTTAGGTGACCAATATTACAGTCTCTTTAAAAGTTGGTCTTTGACCATTAAAATATGGTTTCATTCTATGCCTATTCACATTAAATAAGATTCTAGTCCCGGGATCTTCAATGTTAACAATTCCATATGGATAGAGTTTTACAATTGTGAATGACCCTATCCACCTAGACTTGAGTTTTTCAGGAAATACTTTTAATTTTGTATTGTATAATAAAGCTTCCCATCTAATCTCAATTTCTTTTCTTATTATCTTCCGATCATGCAATTCTTTCATTTTCTTATTATAAATTCTAGCATTATCATAAGATTCATTCTTAATATCTTCATGCTCATTCAATTGTAATAATTTTATCAACAGCATCTTTTAAATTAAAATTAAACTCTCTAATCGCTCAATAAGCTTTATGTTCCAATTATACTGGTAAGTAACAAGTCTTCCGAAAAAGTAATCTATATGGGGACATTCTTTTATGTGTCTTATAAGTTGTTCTATAAGCCCACAATGCAGTATCTAATCTCGCAGACCAAACCATTTTAATATGATTTATAGTTTTTCCAAAATTCTCTTAATTTCATGATTTCATGCTTCTGCTAGACCGCTAGTATAGGGATAATAAGTAGTTACAATACTATGTATAATATTATATTTTTCTACAAAATTTTATAATTCCAAAAGTAAGATCCTCCACGAGTAATGATTATTCTGAGCATTCCATATCTTGTAAAAATATTTTTAATTAAAAATTTTAAAACACTCTGAGCATCACATTGAGGTAAGGCAATTGCTTCAATCCACATCTATTCACTGCAATCAATATATATATATAATTTTCCAAATGAAGGTACAAATGGTCCCATAAAATCTAATCATCTCAAAGATTTCAACTTCTAAAGTAAAATTTAGAGGAATTTTATTTCTTTTTGAAATAATACCTACTCGCTGATATCGATCACATATTTTAATTTATAAATTAATATCTCTAAAGAAACTAGGCCAATAAAATCTAGATTGTAGAATTTTGTGAGTAATTCTATCAATCCCAAAATGACCTCTAAATTGAAAATCATGATATTTTTGGATAATTTCTTCAAGTTCTTCATGAGGCACACATCTCCTCATAACTAAATATTTGCATTGTTTGTACAAATATGGGTCATCTCAAAAGTAAAATTTTGCATCGTGGATAAACTTCTTTTCATGTTGTTTTGTCATCACATATGGTAAAATACCACTAATCATGTAGTTTACAATATCAACATACTAAAGTATTTCCCATCCTTTAACAACATAAAGTAGTTCATCAGGAAAAGTTTCATTATTTTTTTTTTCAAAATCAAATGTTTCTTCCTGTTCTAGTCTAGATAAACGATTATCAATTTATTTCTTATGAACTACCACAAAATCAAATTCTTGTATCAGAAGTACCCATCTCATTAATCTTGGTTTCACATCATTCTTTTGCATCAGATGCTTTATAGCCAAGTGGTCAGTATACACAACACATTTAGCTTGAATTAAATATGACCTAAATTTATTAAAATCATAAACAATGGCTAAAACTCTCTTTCAATAGTGATATAATTAATTTGAGTATCATTGAGAGTTTTACTAGCATAGTATATAACTTTCAAAAATTTGACATATCTCTGCCCTAAGACAGCTCAAATCGCATAATCACTTGCATCACACATTAATTCAAACAATTTCTCTCAATTAGGTGAAACAATTATAGAAGCAATGACCAATTTTTCCTTCAATGTTTCAAAGACAATAAGGCACTCTTGATTAAAATTAAATTTTGTATCTTTTTCCAAAAGTTGGCACAAAGACTTTGTAATTTTTGAAAAATCTTTGATATATCACCTGTAATAACCAGCATTTCCTAAAAAGCTTCTAATTTTTCTTACAGTAGTAAGTGGAGGTAGGTTAGATATTACTTGAATTTTTGTCGGTTCTATTTCCATGTCATTTTCTAAAATTTTATGCTCAAGCACAAACCTCCTACAACCATGAATTGACATTTTTTTCCAGTTGAATACTAGATTCATCTTTTCACAACATTCTAGAATTTTCTTTAAATGATTTAAACATATTTTAAATGAAGTTCCAAACCAAAAAAAATCATCCATGAAGAATTATATCCCTTTTTCAATTAAATCACTGAAAATTTATATCATATATTTTTGAAATGTTGCAGGCACGTTACATAAACCAAAGGGCATTCATCGAAAAGCAAAAGTACCATGAGGACTAGTAAAAATTGTCTTATCTTGACCCTTTAGAGCAACTTGAATTTAATGATAACCAGTATATCCATCTAAAAAGCAAAAATATCGGTGCCCAACTAGTCTGTCCCACATCTAGTCCAAAAAGGGTAAAGGAAAGAGATCTTTCCTTGTGGCAGAATTTAATTTTCTATAATCTATGCAGATTCATCATCTTGTGACTTGTCTTATTGGTGTTAATTTATTATTCTCATTAGTCACTACAGTCACAACTCCTTTCCTTGGAACATAGTCAATTAGACTCACCCAAACACTGTCTGAAATATGATATATTATTCTCACATCTAACCATTTTAAAATATCTTTCTTAGCAACTTATTTCATCATCGAGTTTAATCTCATTTGGGGATCAACTTTTGGTTCATGATAATCTTCCAATAACATTCTGTGCATACAAATTAAAGGAATGATTCATTTAATATCAGCTAATGTCCATCCAAAGGTTTTCTTATATATTCTTAAAGTTTCCAACAACTTTTGTTCTTATGCTTCAATTAACTCTGAGGATACAATAACAAGTAATGTGGATAAATCTCCTAAAAGGACATATTTTAAATGTGAAGGAAGTGTTTTCATTTCTAGTTCAAGAGGTTTCTCACTTGATGAAATAAAATTTTTATTATCATCCGTAGTATCTAACAATTCAAAGTCTTCCTGAACATAATTCAATTTTTATTACTCACTTCCATAGATTCATCTTGAGTTATATCCTCATCCTCATACTCCAAATGTTCTTTTTCAATTTTCTTTTCAAATGTATTCGTGAAATATTCATTGCTTAAATAGTCGTTACTTTCCATTATGAAGCATTCATCTTCTGTTCCTTTTGCTGGATATATGAGTGACTTTGCAATATTAAATGCAATTTCTTGATTGTTAACTCGCATCATCAATTGTCATTTTTGCACAACTATCAAAGCTCTTCCAACTGCAAGAAATGGACTCCTTAAAATGATAGGAATTTATTTATCTTCCTCCATACCTAGCACAATAAAATCCACAGGAAAGATAAATTTATCAATCTTTACCAAAACATCTTCCATAACTCCTTTAGGATAAGTAATCGAACGATCAAATAACTGAAGAGTTATAGTAATGGTGAAATTTCTCCTAAACCCAACCTTCTGAAAATCGATAGAGATAACAAATTAATACTGACTCCCAAATCACATAAAGCTTTTCCAAAAAAATCTTTCACAAATAACATAAAGAATAGTAAAACTACCAGGATCTTTAAGCTTTTTCAGAATTATAGCACTACACTCCTCACTAACTGCAACAGTCTCATTATCTGTAAACTTCCTTCTTATTAAGTATATCCTTCATGAACTTCACATAGCTTAACATTTATTCCACGACTTCAACAATTGGAAGTTTATTGTCAATTTCTTTAGTATTTCCAAATATTTTGTAAATTGATTATCTTTGTTTTTCTGCTACAATCTTTGAGGAAAAGGAGGTGGTGGTCTTTCTACAATAATCTTCATTGCTTTGATAGGATATTCTAACTCAAAATGAAAATCTTCATTAAACTTTTCATTTTCCACCATTTTTTGTCAATTTCAACTTAAACTTCTTATCGAACCTTTGTTTCCAATTATTTTCCACTTCTTAGTTGAATAGTCTTAATTTGCTCATTTTTATGATCATTTAAATTTACAAACATTACTAGGCAATGTTCTTGAAGGTCTATTGCTAAGTGTAGTAGCAATACATCCCAATTGATTTTTCATATTTCTAATAGCAGCTCCTTGACTTTGTAATTGACTTTCCATTTGCAATATTAACTCTTCCATTGATAATTTCTTCGCCTTATTCTGTAAATTTCTATTGAAACCTGTAGAGTAATAAGGTTTATAGTTATAATTCCTCTAATTGTTAGAGTTTCCCAATGGGTTCACAACATTGTTCCCCCATTGAGGATTAACAACATTAGAGTTATTGTTACTCCAACTGAAATTAGGGTGATTTTTATAACCAGGATTATCATATATGGAATAAGGATTATTAGATCGGTTGTTTATTGCATTTAAAGTCTCATTAAAGGTTGAGATTCTATCATTTATCCCAGAGAATTTTCCTCAAGCACAGAAGGTGTCTGAGAATAATTCATTCCATATTGATTTATCTTCTTTGATATTGTAGCAATTTGAGCAGTCTACATGATATTGCATCAGAATCATGAATACTGGCTACTCTTTTTGACTTTACCCATTCAAAGGGCCATTGAAATTATTATTAGCCATCTCTTTAATTAAAAAATATGCTTCATCAAATGGTTTTAACATTAATGATCCACTAGCAACATCATCAATTATTGATCTAAGAGATCTAACCAGTCTATTATAAAATGTTTTAATTATTAACCAATCTGGCAACGTATGGTGTGGACACTTCCTAAGGAGATCTTTAAATCTTTCGCAATCTTCATATATTAATTCCCCTTCAAACTAACAAAAAGATATAATATCATTTCTAAGCTTAGCATTTTTTTATGGTGAGAAATATTTAGATAATTTTTTTAGTGATAAGTCTCCCCGAGTTCTGATAGATACAGGTACTAACGAGTTTAGCCACATCTTAGCTTTATCCCTTAGTGAAAAAGGAAAATGGCTAAGTCTGATGACATTATTGGATGCTCCATCATATTTAAATGTAACACACAGTTCTAAAAAATTAGCAAGGTGTAAGTTATGATCTTCAGTCGGTGTTCCCCTAAACTAATATTTGGTACCATTTGCATAATAACAGTTCAAGCTGAAATGAATTGGCAGCAATAACAGGGTTTTGTATACTTAAATGAATTTTATCTACTGTAATTAGCATAATCTCTTAAAGGTCTCAGATGATGTTCATTTTCATTTCCAGAATTACTTGAGTTGTAAGCCATTTTGTTCAAATTATCTCCCTCTTATTATTGTTTTTGAATTTTTCTGATTGTTCTTTCTATTTCTGAATCTTAAGGTATTAAACCTATCAATCTTAAACTACGCATAAACAAACACAATAAGTAATTAAAATAAGCAAACACAATAAACTATAAAAATATTTAATTAAACTACAAATAGTTTTTTAGTTTAAATAAAATGTTCTTAATTATAAAGTAATTTGTCGTTACTCCCCGACAACGACGCCAAAAACTTAATGTGGGCAGTCAACTAGCACTAATAATAAGATGCAGTTGAATCCCAATAAAAATATATTCAGTAAAGTAATTTTATCTTTTAAAACCTCTAAGTTGTAAAACCCATAATAATAACGCAAGTATACATATCGCTCAAGTAATAAAGGGATTTGATGGTGCTTTAAGTATCGATTTCACAAGGAATTGGAAATTCTTATGGTTATAACGTCAAAAACACTATTCAAACTTTAAGACTTAAGTACATAAATCAAATCTAAAGTAAATTAATGTGTGCTAAACAAAATGCAATTAAAAGAACTAAGTTAACTAAATTAATTGTTGAACTTCAAAATCAAACTTATAAAGACTAAACAAACTTTTGAAATGAATAGTTCAAATTTAAGAAAGCATCCTTCCCCTTATATTGAGTTTATGGAATGTGAAGAAATTAAAATCATTTAAATACATATGAAATTGTATTCTGCCAAATAAGAACAGTTCTATTCTTTACTCTTTGAAAGTGCATAAGGAACATTAACTAATCCACAACTTGGTCTCTAAATCATTGTTAGGTTGAGTGGATTTCATATATATAAAAAGTTTACAAAATAAAAAAAAAAAGAGCACTGCTTATCTCACACTCCTTCCTAAGAAAATCTCTAGAAGTTTCATTTAAACACTTTCTCTATTTACAATCACACTCAATTCTCTCTTAGAAGTGTAATGAAGAAGAAATCTTTCACCTTCCAGCTCCCCTTACAACCCTGGAAGAAAATCTTTCTCTTCTCTCACACACCAAATGCTCTCTCTTTCTATGTCACGCCGCCCTCTCTAAAAGTTTGCTCTCTTCTCTAGACTCTCCTTTTTTAATTACTGCCCAAAAGGAATTTAAAATTCCCTCCAATTTTCCCCCCCAAAAGTCACAACTTTTTACACCAAGAGATAAGTCATTTCATCTAAGAGACATATCTCTTCATTAAAGAGTCTTCCAAAGTGTCTAGATGCATTGAACAATTCCATGGGACAATTGAAATGTTTGGAGCCTTCAAAATCCACTAAAAAATAACCATGGACTGACTTACTCCATCTTAATTCATCTTTGGCGCTTCTGGAACCAATTTGACGCTTGCGCCAGCCTAATGAAGTCCGCATTTTTTTTAAATTCTGGTGCTTCAAACGCCAATCTGGCACCTCTAGCAACGCTTCTCTGTAAAATGGTGCTTATGGGGCCAGTTTCTGGAGCTTCTGGCATCATCTCTCGAGAAAATGATGCCATTTGTGCTAGGGTCACGAAATTCTCCATTTTGGCTCCAAATTTCCTCCTTTTTGCTACTTTTTACTCTAAATGCCTAAAATTGATATACCTACAATAAAAACATGAAAACACCCTTCTTTAAAGTGCAATATCACCAAAATAAACATAAAATGTATTGATAAAATAGTATATTATTTTGGTGGATCAGTACTACCATATAAAATTTGGATCATACACCCGAGAAGGTTTTGGAAGACCTTGTTCATGAATAGTTGATAAGTTGCACCGGCATTTTTTAACTCGAATGACATAACATGATAACAGTGTAAACCCTTATCTGTTTGAAAAGAGGTGGCCTTCTCATCCATTTTGTTCATCTTTATTTGGTTGTACCCTGAGTATGCATCCATAAAGCTTAGTATCTGATGTCCATAGGTGACATCGATGAGTTGATCTGTGCGCAGGAAGGGAAAAATATCCTTCAAGCAAGCTTTGCTGAATTTTGTATAGTCGACACACATTCTCCATGAAACACTAGCTTTTTCACCATGACAATATTGGACAACCATGTAGGATGATTTACTTCCCATATGAACTTTGCTTTCAGAAGCTTATTGACTTCATTTTCTATAGTTTGTAAGCGATCTATTCAAGATTAGTACCTTTTATAGTGTCTTTACTCATCTTTTAAAGTACAATATTAACAAAAAAACATTTATCCCGCTAAGTGGGGGCATGAATCATTTTTTCTCCATTATATCCTATTTAGTGTCATACTTTCATTTAATTCTAAAAAATTAATATCATTTTTTATACAACATGCTCAAGTCTTTCTTGGTATACCTCTGGTTTTCTTAACTCCTCTTTTAGAATAGATCTCTAAAATTCAATTACAACTATTAAGAAAAAAATAGTCTTTATTTTATAATAATTTAATCAAATGAGATATATCATTAACATTTTTTCCATTAAATATAAAGCTTAATATAAGATTTGTCGTTTCTTTGGTATCATGAGTCTCTTAAGTTTACAAGCCTTATAATTTTCTTTATTATCTTTTCACATATGGATCATTCATGTATTACTTTCTAAAATCACACTTCATAATAAATTATTATTCATAAATTTAATGATTTTTTTTTCATTGTAGCATATAAATAATCATATGAACTTGCTCTAATAGAACTAACTAAACATCCTTTCTTTCCTTATGCTAGATAAGAAAATATTCGACACATTTTTATAATTATTTATGACTATATCTTAAAATAATAAAATGAGTTATTTTTTATCTTTTGAGTTAAGAAAATCTCTCTTGAATTATTTTTCATGATGTTCTTTCAATATAAATAAGTATAAAGTGGTACCCGCGGCTAAAAAGAAACTGATATAATTAACTCCTAAGATAAATAGGAGGGATTGAGGTTAAGGAAAGGCACTTAATTATAATTTTAGTCATAATACTTTGCACTCTTATGGAATTTAGTAGTAACCATTGTGTTTGCCACCACTCTAGCTCAATTCAAGTATTCTTCTATGCTCTCATATATATATATATAAACGATTGTTGTTAAAACTTGTTTACAATTGATCCCCTATACGAGGCGAAGTTTGTCCGACATGATAAATTTTATTGGACTCAGACTACCATAAGGGCAATCAGACATGAAAACCAATTATTCATCTCCCTTACTGTGAAAATTTTTTTACATAGGGAGCACGTACGCAGAGCTACGTACGTACTCCAATTAAAATGAGCCCCTAATCAAGAAGTGTAAGTCGGTGTGTTTATAATAAATATTACTTCCATGACTCAGTTTAGTTAGAGCTGCGTACGAGCTCCGTATGAAAAATTTCCTCATTGTGTAAACTTGAGATGGATTCTATCAGTATGTCCGATTGTTCGTTCTTTTTATTTTTCTTTTCTTTTCTTTTTTTTTCTTTGGAGGGTGCTTGATTTATAGGAGTGTTAAAAAGAGGAAAGAAGACACTTATCGTTTAGCCTAAAGAGACAAGTATTTTAATTGTATTTTTTGAAGTGGTTTATGCAAAAATTGCTCGGCAACTGGAATTGACCTCAACTCATCTATTGGGCACGTTGGAAGGCTTTAAATGTAAAGATAGTGTTTCGTAACAATTCTCACTGGGCAATTATATAAATAAACTTAAGAGATAATGTAATAATATTAAGAATAAATATAAATAAGTTGGTGCGTTACAGGTGGTCGGCAGCAATTCCCACTAAAGTTGGCAGCACGTTGCATAATTTGTGGTCCGGCTACAAAATTTGATCACGTGATTACCGTATACTTCGGGTGTTACCCTTTATTTATTAAATTTTTAAAGCTATTATTATCATTTTTTTTTTTTTTTGAAAATGAGAACCTCATCAAACTATATTCAAAAAGAAAAATCAGACAAAATAACCTTGCAACATAACACAACAATGAAAACAAAAGAGAAAATACTAAATAAAAATAGCAAAAGCTATAAACATCAAATAGCCCTGAAGATCTAGAACTCTAACTAGGCAAAGATGATCATTCAACTCGAACGGCATTGTGATACGCCACAAAAAAGTTTTCATCATCCATCGTGAATCTCGAGGTAACCTTTTGAGCGGGAAACATTCAAATTTTAACTAAGAGTCATCCAGAGCTCCGATTTCAACAAACTTATTGTTAAACTGACCGGCTCGATGAGGCAGACCCAATGATATCAAATCATTAAACGACTCCCGGAGGATTTCCGGACACATTTTGAATGTCAAACGAAGGTTAAATCTAGTGATTTCATAGTCGAATGGAGCATATAGACAAGAATAATCCAACGAACATAAGATTGCTCAATTCAAATTGACCGGCTCGATAAGACAGACCCAATGATATCAAATCATTAACCGACTCCCGGAGGATTTCCAGACACATTTTGAATGTCAAAAGAAGGTCAAATCTAGTGATTTCATAGTCGAATCGAGCATATAGACAAGACGAATCCAACGAACCTCAGATTGCTCAATTCTGACATCGTTAAGGCACTCAAATTTCCATCAAACGCTATCTGATCGAGGGAAGCTCTCCAGCCGCTCGATCAAATGGTTCATATTTCTGCATTAATTGCATCCAGAACACTATAAATAGAGTCTCACCCCTGACATGAGGGAAGAAGCTTGAGAGAGAACTTGAGGCTTTGAGAAGAAGATCAAATCCAAAATCATTCCTGCCATCGTCGATTGTTTTCGGCCACCGCCGGCCGCCGCCGACCACTGTCGGTGGCCGTCGACATTTGTCGATCACCGTGGACCTCTGTCCACCACCACTAACCATCAGTGACCACTGCCGACCTGCTTCGATCACCACCGGACAACGTTGATCATCGTCGATCATCGCCGACCTCCGTCAACCACCGCTAACCAGACACCGTCAGTCGACATTGTAACTTGAAAAATCTAATAAGTCTTTTCTGTCTGTAAGATAGGGGACCTCTGTAACCATTAACTTATAGTAGATTTTTATAACTGGGCCAGACCCCATGGTTTTTTCCCTTAATGTGTTTTCGACGTAAGAACTTCTGGTGTCATCAAAGGTTGTTTCTCATTCATCTAAGTGTGTGATAAATCCTCGTGCAATGCTAAGACGATAATCTGTTACTCTACCCTGACGAATTTTTTAGCATGCATCAGTTTGGCGTCGTCTGTGGGAAAAGTTTCAATCCCACAATTGAATTACTTGTGGGCATGGCCATAAGACAGAACATTCATGACAACGAAGCATCCCGCTCCAACACCCATCATCCTAAGGAGCAGTCACAAAGCCAATGGCAGCATGCTTCTTTATATTCTAGCTCTGGAAAACGTTATCCCGCCAACAAAGGCATTTCAGGTCCTTCTATAGAAGATTGAATGTGAAGAATGGAGGAGTCTCAACTTGAGATCTTACAACTCCTACGCGTGGCCCAACAATCGTTGCCTACACCATTGAACGGAATTTACTTTGTCATTAACCCTGCGACCTATGAGAAACATACTGCTAGGTGGAACTCGTACCGACATCCCTCCTCAAGAAGGAACACTTCCCCTATCAGGTTGTGAAGTTGAACTCATAGATACCACAGGTTCCACTCATCTATCTCGTGCAACTCACCCAACATCGCCACATCTTCCTGCCATTCTAGATGATGTGATTTGTAATGAGTTACGACGCCTCATCCGTAAGAGTTCCCGCTCGAGAAAAAGGATTGCTTCTACACTCACCGTAAACACTCCATCTCAACAGGCTTCAATCTTCCAAACATCGATACGTATGAAGGGATAACTGACCCCCTACGAGCATATTAATCATTATCGAACCAACATGCACATTCATTATGCCTCTGATGTTCTTCTGTGTCAAGTGTTTCCGGCTACTCTTAAAGGACAAGCTCGAACATGGTTCTACTCTTTGCTAAGGGGTACTGTAAACACATTTAATGAGCTTGTCAGACTGTTCGCAGAGTAGTTTATCGCAAATTGAAGGATTGTCAAGGACTCATCCAATCTCTTGAGAATTCACCAAAGTGAAGGAGAGTTGCTTAATGACTACTTCCACACATTTTCTACTGAACCCTGTCAGATTATGTGAGTAGATCTGAAGTTACTAAGGGGAGTCTTCCTTGAGTGGCTCTGCCTAGGACCTTTTACTCATCACTTATGCGGGAGACAGTTTGTTCTAATGCTAATCTTGTCCATCGTGTTGAGGCTCAAATCACTGCAAACGAGACCATTCGAGAACATAAAGAGCGGTTTGAAAATTTTGGGGGAAAGCACAAGGATAACGCTAGAGATAACAATCAATCTTTGCAATGGAGAATGTCTGAAAAAAAGAGAAATTGTGACCTCCTCCCTCAACCTACGGGCCAACGAACTAAATATCAACCTAGGAAAGAGTATATGCCACTCAACACAATGTGTACCAACATCTTGACAGCCACAAAAGATGAGCAAGATGTTCAGTGACCTCGCCTCCTAAAATCTAATTCAGGAAATCAAGAACAATGTTTTCATTTTCATCGAAGTCGTGGCCACATGACTGAGGCGTGCAAGCAACTTAAAGAAGAAATTGAAAGGTTAATTCAGCAGGGATTCCTCGGTAAATTTATGCAAAATAAAATAGTTGACAACAATAATGCTCCAACTGAAGGGCAACAAACACAAAGGCACCCACATGGGGGTCACCCAGTCGTGGGCAAAGTTCAGACGATTGCAAGAGGCCCATTGCTGACTGATCAAGTTCTTATCATAACACCTAGTGAACCAGCACAGAAGAAATTACGCCTTGAACCTATCACTTTTGATCTTTCTGATTTAGGAGTATGAGTACCCCACCAAGATCCTCTTGTCATTAGCGCTGAAATTGCCAAACCCTGCTACAATGTAAAGAGGATCTTGATCAATAATGGGAGCTATGTTGACATTTTATTATACTCAACTTTCCTTAGTTTAGGACTGACAAGGGAAGACTACAACCTGCGTCTAGACCATTATATGGTTTTCATAATCGACTAGTAAGAGTTGAGGGAACAATAAATATCCCTATTTTCATGAGTGATTTTCCTCGACAGTTAACTCACTCAGTCCTCATTGTTGTTAAGTCAGAATCAACATACAATGCCATCTTCGGCAGACCCCTACAACCCATCTTGGGCATCGTGACTTCCGTGCTAGACTCAAAGCTTAAGTTTCAAATTCCAGCAAGGATCAACATCATATGAGGAGATCAACAGATAGCACAATCATGCTACCTCAGGCAAGCTCAGCCATGCCTATCAGTGACACTTAGTATCAAAAACATTGATCTTTAAGATGAAGATGTATCTCAACAAGCTTTCCCATGGAAGATTTGGTTCACACCCTACTCTCTAATTAACACCCATCACAAATAATACAATTTGGTTCCTTACTCTCCAATGAGCAAAGGTCAGAATATGTAGATCTCCTCCAAAAGAACCAAGATATTTTTGTGAGGACCACGGTTGACATTCCTTGAGTTGACCCTAAAATAATCATGCACTCTTTAAAGGTACACCCTACCCTTCAACTAGTCATGCAAAAGTAGTGGAGTTTTGCCATAAGAACATAATAGAACACTAGAGTAAAACTCAGTTCTTAACTTTAAATTTGATGAGTGTGATTAGAATTATATATATTTTTTTCATATAAGGCTAAGAAATTTTGGCATTTGGCCCTACAATCATGCCTAAAAGTGATAGTCAACTAGAAATGCTATTAGGTGAAGTCAAACCAAGTGAAAGTAGGCCTTCTATCTTCCTCAACTATAGTTTCCTGATTAAGTATTCTCTAAAGTTTTAATGAATGTGTTCCCTCAAAACCTATGGAAGTTTTAAAAAACAAGCGCAAGCCATAAGATGCATGAATTGAATTTAATAACATGGGGATTCAGTTGATCTCTTTTTTTTTGTGAAACCTATTTTCTATATTTAAAATTTTAAAGCAATCAAAATAATATTTAAATATAATCAATTATAACTGAGTTCAGAGATAAACCAAAAATCAACTTTAATGACTGAAGCCCTAAGATTATTTATATCTCTTATGAGATGACTGTTGAACTAATCAACTTCCAGAGGAAGGACTGCCTGGACCTGTAGGTCAAAGCATAAAGCGTAAATGTAAGATTTGTGTAGCACAAGTCTAGGTTGGTTTATCTTTAAGAGTCATCTTTCCTATCCATTTTTTTAAAATTCTTTCCACTTCGGCCTAAGTAGATCTCATCACTCTCATCTGAGTGTTAGGAAAAAAAATTCATTTTTGGAGATGTCTTTAAATCAATCACCAATTTTCCAACCATCCTAATATCACTTAATGACTCCCTGAACATAATACTTTAAGAATCTTATTAAGAGTGTTTTCTAATCACAAGATTCTTTATCTTTTTTGAACTTCTAAATTTTTTTTATCTTTCACTATTAATTTTAGCACTCGGAGTTTCCAGCTTGATTTTCTATGTGTCATCGTAATATTCTCTTATTCGAGTAAATCTCCCTCCCGAATCATATAAATGATCTGAAGAGAAAAGGAATCAAATAGCACTAGGATATACGGCAGACAACTAGACAAACAAACAAAAAGAAAAGAGATGAATAGCTTCTATAAGAGTATTCCTTGTGTGATAGGTCAAGGGTATACGTTTGAACAACATCGAACCACATTATCTCGAAACAAACCATTAACAAACAAAATCCCAATGTAAGCCACCCGTAACCAGATAACCAAAAATACCATTTTTTGTTCTGGAGTCAAGATTATCTCAGAGGAATGTATCCCTCCGGTTAATTACATCATGAAGATACCAAGGAGTACTCTCGATAAAAGGGGTTTCACTTTTTGTTCTTGTATAACTAGGGAAATAGATCATTAAAGGAAGGTTATTCCAAGTGGGAACACATTGATGCTTCAAAGCTCTCACTAAGTAATAGGGTAGAGAGTTAGTCTCTCACATCCCAAATGGGTAGTGGCTCTTTGGCCAAGCGGAACCCATGAATAACCAAAATTTTCTTAACTGGGCCATCTTGATATGTCAAAGCACATCCAAGCCATAAGGTTAGAGGACAAATTGTCGTATCATAAACGGGCGATGGCTCATCGGCATCAGGACGTCAAAGCGATATTAACAAAGTCAAGCATCGATAGGGCTCAACAAGACTAGTCAAAGGAAGGAGAAGTAGTCATAAATGGTTCAAGTAGCTAAGTTAGAGCACAACAGACCTATCATCTCAAGCTAATAGGACCTTAAATTTACCCAGTAGTCAAGTAGTTGACCAAACACATCTAGAGATCCCCGATCGAAAATCCATGAATTGCATCATCCATAGAGACCATGATAACACTAAGGTCAAAGAAAGCAAACTATATCCTATCACTATCAGCTAAAGCTCCAAGAGGTAGGACTTTATCTGCCAAAATGGCAAGGATGCCTAAAAAAAAGAAGAGAAAAGGGAGGTTCAGATACAAAGCTGGAAATGCTCCCAACAAAAAGATCATACACACTGTCAGGGTCGGGGAGCCTAATAACACCCTTGGTGCATAAGAAAACCACCGAAATAAAAATCTATGTTGATGTAGTTGGGTTGGAGAAGCATGGCGGGTTTCATCTCGGTACATGCAAGTATGATACAGTTATCTACCACAATTATAAGCGTGAATGCCTACTAATTATGATTGGGGTGATATTCATGCATGCAACCCATTTTAAACTCGGGTAAAGGCCATACAAGAAAACAAATGACAAATTTTAAAAGTTCTGAATCTTTTAAATTTAAAATTTTGATTATCTTAATCCTTTATTAGTAAGATTTTATGTTAAAAAATTATAATTTAAAGGTCTTTTATGAGCAAAGATAATAATTTTTGTGGTATCCCAGATACACAGAAATAAATAATAAAAGCAATACAACCATGCAGGCACTCAATAAAACAGTAAAACACTCCAAAATATATAGAAGAGGCCAATGACGCTGATTCGACAACATATCTCAAGAAAAGCAAGAAAAAGAACTCAAAATTTGCATATACAAGCTTAGTGCTAGACCTATACAAAAATATAGAATTCAGTCTTAAGGTATATAACACGAGTTGCCGCTTCTAATCCCCGTCACGTGGTTCGATGTGTTATCCAACCTAAACAATGTTCCCTTACCTTATTATTGATATAAACATAGCCTAAGGACTCAATCAACTAGATTTATAAGGAAAACCATAGACTCTACCTACACTAAAATAAGCATTAGCGAGAAAGCCAACAACATGCAACATGTAACGAGCTGTGCCTTATAATCAGAGGAGCTAAGCAGCATGTACAAGAAAAAGGTCAGAAATCATTAAATGAAACCCCTTAACGACACCTATATGTGTGCGTATGTATGGGCAAAATTTTGTACAGAAGAATTCCTGACTATAATACCATGCAAGTTAAGCACACCAGCACACCAAAAAGCACAAAAGGTGATGCATGGCTAGCATAAGAAAAAGTAGCACATAACAATAGCTAAAGGCATTGACAAGTACTGTTTAACATCCTAAATCTTAGCTTGGCACGCCATCTAATGAAAAGTGTTTTAAATAGCATTTAAGTGTAGGGTAAGTCTTCGAGTATGTATGACTTTGATTGGGTCACCATATTGGCCTCATCCTAAGGATCTAAGGGATCTAAGAGGTGTTACTCAGGATGGGTTTTGAAAAAGGGTTGTCCTTATATATGGCATCTTTTGCTACATGCATAATTTTAAAATTATGTTGCATTTAGTAAGTAGAATATATATATATATATATATATATATATATATATATATATATATATATATATATATATATATATATATATATATATATATATATATATATATATATATATATATATATATATATATATATATATATATATATATATATATATATATATTGCATTTAAATAGCATTTAAATTATGTTGCATTTAAAATTATGTTGCATTTACATAACATGCAAGGTGACATGAGTTAGAGCCCTTGGATCCTTATCACAGTCATACTTGAGTGAGTCCTAGTGACTAAACTCGCATGACTCACTGAGATCAACCCTACAAGCAATGCTAAGTAAAGCATCGTAGCTGAAACAATAGTTATCTACTACTGAGTCTGGCTCACTCTCAATGCACACATACAAAAGCAAATACAATTGCAAACAGTCATATGATAAGAGGAGAGAATGTGTATGTCTTGGAGATAGTGACTCGGAAAAATTTGGCAAACTGTGAAGGCAATGATCCAACAGACAGGTATACTAAGGAGGCACTAACCTGGAAGAGGGGCATGTCTTGAAGGCAACGACTCAAACAAATGAGTATGACGAGGAGGAAGTGACCTAGAAATGAGCATACCGTGAGGGAAGTGACCTAAACAACTAGATATAATAAGAAGGCAATGACCTAGAGATGGGCATGTCATGAAGGAAATGACCCAAAAAATTGGTTATGTTGTGGAGGCAGTGACCTAGAAGTCAGGCATGCCCTAAAGACAGCCGCTCAAATACATGGTTATGCCAAGGAGGTAGTGACTCGGGAGATTGGCTTGCCATGAAGGTAGCATCCCAAACAAATGAATAAGGTTGTGACTGATACACATAAAACATATAGTATTTTTAGACACATTTTTATATCTATTTTTTAGATATTGCACTTTAATGAAAGGCATTTTTATGTTTTTCTTGCAGATATAAGTAAAAAGGGTGAAAAATGCTTAAAGGAATGAAAAAGAATCAAATTTGGAGCAAAAATCTGAAAAATATGCAAAAGAGTTTTGGCTTTCTTTCAAAAGAGGACCAGCGGCCATCCAACTATGACTTCTAATTCCCGATTCCTATTCTAGTCTAAACTTCTCGACGAGAAAACTATTCTAGTTCTAACTCTTCTATTCTGCTCATGCTTACTATTACCTAGTAAAGGGCTGAAACTTCACTATTGAAATGTTTTCTTATACTCTCGTCACCGTCATCTTTCTCTTGTCCTGTGGTCAGTATTCAGACTAGCGCCTGACTCTAGTTTTTGTTTTCTTTTAGTACTTTGCTTCGTCGTATGTAAACCCAGAGCAATAGCATGATGAACCAAGAAATCTCCAGACCCTATTGTTAAGAAAAGTGAATTACTATTCTCATTAATAGCATTCAACCAGCCAGGTAACCATATGCTTCGACCTGCATTGAATGTCGGGCTATTCGTTGAAGATAAGAGTACATCGAACCCATACGAATGTCGGGGTATTCGTTGAAGATAAGAGTACATCGAACCCATGCGAAGTCTTGCCATGAGCGGATTATATCCATTGGGCAAATATGGGTTTGATTAAGATTTGTTTTTCCGGAGTACCAAAAGCAAGCATGATGTCATTATGAACATAAAGGCCCAAAGTATGGAACCTCAGAAAAAGGCTGGCCCAACTTTAATGAGATGTTATAGCTTCTTTATGGTCTAACATTCTTGCCAATACATTATCCTCATTCTGTTCCAGATTGTAATCCGTAATGAAGAATATAGCCCCATGAGCAATGACTCATGTCATGATGAACCCTGTGATGTATTGGTGATGAGTATATAATGCAGCTTGAGTAGTAAAGTCTTGTGCTATGAATGCATAAGCAAGCAAAGAATACATGTGTTGAGCTACTAAAGAAGTAATAACCCCTAAAGAGGCTAGAGCAAGGCCCAATTGAAAATGAAGCGAATTATTTATTGTGTCATAAAGACCTTTATGTCCACGTCCTAATCGACCCCCCGGGGGAATATGCGCTTCTAAAAGATCTTTGATACTGTGCCCAATACCGAAGTTAGTTCTATACATATGACCAGCAACGAGAAAAAGGAATGCAATCGCTAAATGATGATGAGAAATATCAGTTAGCCATAAACTTTGCGTTTGGGGATGAAATCCCCCAAGAAGGGTTAGAATGGCAGTTCCTGCCCCTTGGGAGGTACCAAATAAATGATTACTGGAATCAGGGTTTTGAGCATAAAGATTCCATTAACCCATAAAAAGGGGGCCAACCCGTGGGATCCAGCGCTTAAGCGCCAGTTAAACTGAGAAGGCTGCGCCTAAGCACCAGTGGCAGTTACTAGATGAGTAAAGTTGGTTTTTGTGAACTTTGAAGAGGTTTTTGAGGCACTTATTGGCTTAATAGGTGGTTATAACCACCATGGATGAAAATTATCATGAAAGGATGCATCCCTTGGGGAATTACATCAAATCTAGACATATTTTGAAGAGTTTTCAAGGAACTTCTTGGAAAACTATAAAAGAAAGAAGAGAGGACTTTGAAAAGAGTCCTGAAAATACTTGAAAAATTTTGAAAGTTCATCAATTTGGGGAGTTAGTTTGGAGAGGTTTTTAGGTGCCACTTTTCTTTTATTTTATCCTTTTTGTTAATTTATTTTGAGTGATTGTAAAGAGAATAGATTCAAAGGAACTTCAAGAGTTTGGTGAAGAACGTGAGATAAGTTTTCATCTTTTTGTTTTGAGACTACTTTTGGTTTTAGATGAGACTTGTTGTTGGTTTGACAATGATTTCTTCTTTTAAACTAA
>NEWO01000855.1:115080-161662 GCA_003013225.1 Phalaenopsis aphrodite
CAATGATTTTCTATAACACTGAATCAAGGCAGAGAATTAAAATTGCTCCTATTTAGCACAATACATATTTAAACCATTTATCTCATCTCATTTCACAAAAACTCATTGTAGTGGGAAAGAAGTTTTTCATATAAGAAATCTTCACCACTTAAACATAGTTTAGTAGTTACTGTTTTTAAACTCAGCATTTAAGTTTTGTTAGTAGTTAATAATTTTGTTTTGTTAGCATCTTACACATTTGAAATTAGTGACAGTAATTTCATTTAATTTATGTGAATTTACTAGTTAATTTATCATTTCAAATTTAAACATACCTCGTAGGATCAATATTTGGGACTTAAACAGAAAGTCTTATATTACTTGAAGGTTTAATTCCTTACTATTCACAATTAGAATGAACTATTAGAAAAATTCAAAAATAACAAAAAGAAATTAAAATTTTGAACAAAATGGTGAATAACTTAGATAATCAAATAAATGAAAATCGACAAAGACTTTTAAAATATTATGCTAATCCAACAGCGGTGAACTTCACTTAATTATTCAAAATCCTGATGTTGTTGCTAATTCATTTGAGCTTAAACCTGTTATTATTCAAATGATACAAATTAATCAGTTTGGAGGAACACCTACTAAAGATCCTAACTTACATCTTATTAGTTTTCTTGAGATTTGTGCTACTTTTAAATATGACGAAGTGTCTCATGATGTTGTTAGGCTTAGACTTTTTTTCTTTTTCATTAAAGGATAAAGCCAAAGTTTGGTTAAACTTATTAGCACCTAGATCTATCAGAACTTGGGGAGAACTATCACAAAAATTCTTAGCTAAATATTTTTCACCTTGAAAACTGCTAAGCTTCGAAACTATATTACATCTTTTTGTCAGTTTAAAGGGGAATCGATATATGAAGCCTAGAATAGATTTAAGGATCTCCTTAGAAAATGTCCATACCATGCTTTACCCAATTGGTTAATAATTCAAATATTTTACAATGGATAAGTATGATTTCTTAGATCTATTATAGATGCTGCTGTAGGTGGATCTTTAATGTCAAAATCTTTTGATGAAGCATACTCTTTAATAGAATAAATGTCTACTAATAATTTTCAATGGTCATCTGAAAGGGTAAATCCTAAGAGAATAGCTAGTATTCATGGATCTAATACAATATCTATTTTAGTATCTCAAATTGCTGATATATCGAAAAAGATTGATCAAATTGAAGTAAAATATTATCTAATACCATTAGTATTGGAGGAAAATTCACTAGGGCAGATAATTGATACTCAATCATCTTATAAAAGTTTTAATGTTATTAATAATCGAAATAACAATTCTTATTCTAATTATTACAATCCTTGATGAAAAATCACCCTAATTTTAGTTCGAATAATTATAACAACTTAATGAACCCCTTAGAAAATTTAAATAACCAAGGAAATCCTAATTATCAACCTTATTATCCTCTTGGATTTAACTCTAACCCTAACCCACAAGTTAAGGAAAAGAAGTTAACGATGGAAATATGGGAAATCAAATACAAAATCAAGGGGCTGTTATTAGAAATATTGAAAATCAATTAGTACATATTCTAACTTTTATAATCTTGGATGGAAAAATCACCATAATTTTAGTTGGAATAATTATAACAATTTGGTGAATCCTTCCGGAAATTTGAATAACCAAGGAAATCCTAATTATCAACCTTATTATCCTCTTGGATTTAACTCTAACCCTAACCCACAAGTTAAGGAAAAGAAGTTAATGATGGAAATATGGGAAATAAAATACAAAATCAAGGGGCTGCTATTAGAAATATTGAAAATCAATTAGTACATATTGCTGCTACACATAGTAACAGACCTTCAGGAAATCTTCCGAGTACTGTGGAAGTTAATCCCAAAGATCAAAATAAGGAACAAATTAAAGCAATTCAATTACAAAGTGGAAAAGAAGTTGAAGCAAGAATCCAAAGAGAAGCTGAAGTTAATGAGGAGAAGGAAGAGATATAAAGTGACTATAATGAAGATGAATAAACACAAGTTTCTCAAGAAAAATTATTACCTTCTTTTCCTCAATGACTAAAACAGAAGAATAAAGACAAACAATTTACAAAATTTTTGGAAGTCCTTAAAAAGTTAATGATAAACATTTCTTTCATTGAAGTTTTGGAATAAATGTCAAGTTATGTGAAATTCATGAAAGATATACTAAACAAGAAAAGAAAGTTTGCAAATCATGAGACTGTTGCACTTAGTGAAGAGTGTAGCACTATTATCCAAAAAAGCTTCCTGAAAAGTTAAAAGATTCTGGTAGTTTTACTATACCTTGTGCAATTGGTGAAAAGTTTTATGGAAAAGCCTTATGTGATTTAGGAGCGACTATCAATCTTATGCCTCTATCAATTTTTAAACATTTAAATTTAGGAGAGATTTTCCCTATTACTGTAACTCTTCAGTTAGCTGATTGATCAATCACCTATCCTAAAGGAGTTATATAATATGTATTAGTAAAAGTCGATAAATTTATTTTTTCTATATACTTTATAGTATTAGTTATGGAGGAAAATAACTAGATTCTTATTATTTTGTAGAGACCATTTCTTGCAACAGGGAGAGCTATAATAGATGTGTAAAAAGGAGAATTAATAATGAGAGTTAATGATCAAGAAGTAAAATTTAATATTGCAAAAGCTATGAAATATCCTGTAATAGAAAGAGACAATGAATGTTTTAGGATGAAAGTTACTGATTATCTAAGTAATGAGCAATTTAAGAAAGAGGTTAAAGAAAAATTAAAGGAAGAAGAAGTTAGTGAAAATGTGGATGAAACAAAAGAAATAAATTTAGATTATATTCAGGACAAATTTGAAACTTTAGATTTGTTGGAATATGATAATAAAAATCTTATTCCTTCAAGTATTAAATCACCTGAACTTGAATTGAAAGTATTACCTGCTCATTTAAAATATGAATTTTTAGGAGATTAATCTACATTGCATGTTATTAAATCTTCTGAGATAACTGAAATTTAACAACAGAAATTAATAGAAATTTTAAGAAAATATAGAAAGGATTTTGGATAGACTTTAACAGATATTAACGGAATTAGTCCTTCAATTTTTATACACATAATTCTATTAGATGAACAATACAAACCTAAAGCAGATCCTCAAAGGTGATTAAACTCAATAATGAAAGAAGTTGTTAAAAAAGAAATTTTAAAATGGTTAGATGTTGGAATTATATATCCTATTTCAAACAGTGTTTGGGTGAGCCCAATTCATTGTGTTCTAAAGAAAGGATGAGTGACCGTTGAAGTAAACGAAAAAAATGAGTTAACTCCAACAAGACAAGTTACTGGTTGGAGAATTTGTATAGACTATAGAAAATTAAACTTAGTCACCAAGAAAGATCACTTTCCTTTACTCTTTCTAGATCAAATATTGGATAAATTGGTTGGAAAAAAATATTACTACTTTTTAGATGGATATACAGATTATCATCAAATTTCAATTGCTCCTCAGGATCAAGATAAAACAACATTTACAAGCCCTTATGGAACATTTGCTTTTCGTATAATGTCTTTTGGACTATGTAATGCACCTGCAACATTTCACAGATGTATGATGTCAATATTTAGTAATTTGATTGAACATGGAATGAAAATAATTATGGATGATTTCTCTGTGTTCGGGACTTCATTTGAATTATGCTTAAATAATTTAGAAAAAAGTTCTGAAATTATGTGAAAAAATCAACCTAGTACTAAACTGGGAAAAATGTCAATTTATGGTTATAGGATGAACTGTACTTGGGCATAAAATTTTTAAAAAGGACATGGAGGTAGATCCTGCAAAAGTTCAAGTTATTAAAAAATTACCACCACCGACTACGGTCAGAGAGGTAAGAAGTTTTCTAGGACATGCTGGCTTTTACATGCGTTATATAAAGAATTTTTTAAGAATAACTAAGTCATTATGCCAACTTTTAGAAAAGTATATGAAATTTGAATTTAATGAGGAATGCATAAAAGCATTTGAACTATTGAAAGATAAATTAATCACTACACCTATAATAGTCCCACCTGATTAAGAAAAACCATTTGAAATAATGTGCGATGCTAATTATTATGCTATTGGAGTTGTTTAAGGACAAAGACACAACAAAATTTTTAAAGTAATATATTATGNTATCCTATTTCAAACAGTGTTTGGGTGAGCCCAATTCATTGTGTTCTAAAGAAAGGATGAGTGACCGTTGAAGTAAACGAAAAAAATGAGTTAACTCCAACAAGACAAGTTACTGGTTGGAGAATTTGTATAGACTATAGAAAATTAAACTTAGTCACCAAGAAAGATCACTTTCCTTTACTCTTTCTAGATCAAATATTGGATAAATTGGTTGGAAAAAAATATTACTACTTTTTAGATGGATATACAGATTATCATCAAATTTCAATTGCTCCTCAGGATCAAGATAAAACAACATTTACAAGCCCTTATGGAACATTTGCTTTTCGTATAATGTCTTTTGGACTATGTAATGCACCTGCAACATTTCACAGATGTATGATGTCAATATTTAGTAATTTGATTGAACATGGAATGAAAATAATTATGGATGATTTCTCTGTGTTCGGGACTTCATTTGAATTATGCTTAAATAATTTAGAAAAAAGTTCTGAAATTATGTGAAAAAATCAACCTAGTACTAAACTGGGAAAAATGTCAATTTATGGTTATAGGATGAACTGTACTTGGGCATAAAATTTTTAAAAAGGACATGGAGGTAGATCCTGCAAAAGTTCAAGTTATTAAAAAATTACCACCACCGACTACGGTCAGAGAGGTAAGAAGTTTTCTAGGACATGCTGGCTTTTACATGCGTTATATAAAGAATTTTTTAAGAATAACTAAGTCATTATGCCAACTTTTAGAAAAGTATATGAAATTTGAATTTAATGAGGAATGCATAAAAGCATTTGAACTATTGAAAGATAAATTAATCACTACACCTATAATAGTCCCACCTGATTAAGAAAAACCATTTGAAATAATGTGCGATGCTAATTATTATGCTATTGGAGTTGTTTAAGGACAAAGACACAACAAAATTTTTAAAGTAATATATTATGCTACTAAAACTCTGAATGATGCTCAAATTAACTACATTACTACTGAAAGAGAGTTATTAGTTGTTGTTTATGCCTTTGATTAATTTAGACCTTATTTAATTGGAACTAAATGTATAGTGCATATAGATCATTCTGCTATTAAATATTTAATGCAAAAGAAGGATTTTAAACCAAGGTTAATTAGATGGATACTTCTTTTGCAAGAATTCAATTTTACTGTAGTTGATAGAAAGTGAAATGATAATAAAATAGTTGATCATTTGTCTAGACTAGAAAAAGAAATTTGAACTAATTTTGCAAATAAAAGTTTAGAAAATTTTCCTGATGAACAATTATATAGTATTGATGAAATAGATGCACCGTGGTATGTCGATATAGTAAATTATATTGTAAGTGATATTTAACAACCAGCTATTAAGAATCAACAATTAAAGAAATTTATATATGATTAAAAATTCTATTTTTTGGATGACACATATTTATATAAACAATATAAAAATCTAATTATTAGAAGGTGTGTGCCTTGTGAAGAAACTCATTAAATAATTGAAAGATGTTATGATTCTAAATTTGGAAAATATTTTGGAACAAATAGAACTGCTTATAAAATTTTGCAAGCTGGATTTTATTGTTCTACACTTTTTAGATATGCTAATGAATATATTAAAACATGCGATCGATGTCAGCGAGTATGAAATATTTCTAGAAGAAATGAAATGCCTCTAAATTACACAATGGAAGTTGAAATTTTTTTATGTGTGGGGATTAGATTTTATGAGACCATTTATGCCTTCATTTAGAAACTTATATATTACTTGTTATTGATTATATTTCTAAATGGATTGAACCTGTTGTTGTACCTAAATGTGATGCTCGAAGTGTTTCTAAATTTTTAAATAAAAAATTTTTTACAAGATATGGAATGCCAAGAGTAATTATTTCTGATGGAGGATCCTATTTTAGAAATAAGAGAATCGATAAATTGATAAAAAAAATACGACATTATGCATAGATTCTCTACTGCTTATCATCCTCAGACTAGCTGTCTAGCAGAAATATCAAATTGTAAAATAAAATAAATTTAAAAAAAATTGTAAATCCTTATAAATTGGATTGGGCTGCTTGATTAGATACTGCATTATGGGCATATAAAACAACTTATAAGACTCATATAGGAATGTCTCCACACAGACTAATTTTTGAAAAAACATGCCACTTACCAGTAGAATTGGAGCATAAAGCATTTTGGGCTATTAAGGAATTCAATTTTAATCTAAAAGATGCTGGTGAGAAAAGATTATTGCAACTCAATGGACTTGAGGAAATTAGAAATGAAGCATATGATAATGCAAAAATCTATAAGGAGAAGATGAAAATATGACATGATCAGAAGATTATTAATAAGAAGTTTGAACCTGGATAACAAGTTCTATTTATAATACAAGATTGAGATTATTTCCAGGAAAATTGAAATCTAGATGGTTAGGACCATTTAAAGTGATTCAAGTCTATCATTATGGAACTATTGTTATTAAAGATCTTAAAACTGAAAATATATTTAAAGTTAATGTGCATCAATTAAAACATTATTATGAAGGACACATACCACAATTTAAAGATGTTTTAATGTTAAGTAAACCCAACTAAACAAATGACACGTCAGGCTGATGACGTTAAACCAAGCTCTTTGTGGAATGTAACTCACATATAACGCTATCTATATATATTACAATTTTGTTAATAAGTGTGTTTATGTATTAGGAAATAATATTATTTTTAAGTCCTACACAATTTTATATATCATAAATTAAGACAAATATTGGTGTTGGAGGAAAATCTGAAATCAAATTGAACAAAAAAATTTCTGACTCGAATTTGGCCTCTAGCGCCGATAGTGCTATCGGGAGCACCGACGACGTCCCGAGCATTTTCCACTTGTTGAACGGTTTTGGTAGACTTTGGTGGGATTTTGCTCTAAAATAATCATTGAGAGGTGTTTTTAAAGTCCTAAAAACTGCCTTGGACGTCCAGAAACTTCCTAATTTTGAATTTCATGGCTTCAAATTCCAGAAATACTTCAATGTATGGAGTTTTCAATAAAAGAAAGTTTATCAGTTTTATCGCATAGAGATTATACGATAAAGTCATCATAAAGAAGATGCTTATCAAGGCGAGAGGCTTTGTCAATCATGGAGTGAGTAATTCAAGTTCACAAATGAAGAAAATCATTGTACAAAGGCGTTGGGAAGTTATGTGCTACACTACCGTTGCAGTTGTAGTACCCGTTGTCAAGGAGTTTTATGCTAACTTACATGGAATTACCAAAGGAGTTGTCTTCATTCGAGGTAAGGCTGTACCATTTACTCCGGCTCGAATCAATGATTTGTATATGATAGAAAACGTTCTAAACTGTCATTATACAAATTTTATCCCAACGAAAGATATGATGCAAGAAGTATATAATTTTTTGACGGATGAACATGATAATTGGGAAATCAGAGATGAGGGATACGTTAGTTTCTCTACTTCGCTACTTAATCTAATTTTAAAACAATGGCATTTCTTCTTATCTGCAAAACTACTCCCTACCATGAAGATTAGTAGAGTTACAAGAGAAAGTGTCATTTTGAACTATTGCATTCAAATGGAAAAACCCATTGATGTAGGGTCAATTATTTTCAAATTTGTTATGGGTATTATGATGAATGGCCCAATATATGGACTTAGGCATCCTTCTACAATTTTTTTACTTTGCAATCAATCTCAAGTTCCATATGAAAGTTGGGAAAAAGTTTTACTAGCTTGGGAGCTCATGATTCCTATAGATGAAAATTATATAGGCAATGGAAATGAAGCATTAGATTGTATTTTGGATCATTTATCACATTCTTCAAAACCATTGATGCCACTAACAGTTGGAAGTTCAATAATTTTGGAGAAGAGAATTAAGAAAATAGAAAGAGAACTGTAAAGTATTACGAATGCAATAGGAAATCTTAACTACCTTTTTTATCACCTGGAGTGGAGAGTGAAAGAGAAATTTGACTATACTGGGACAACTGAAGCTAGATTGGTGCAGATGTTCAAGAAAAATGGATATATCGATGAAAATTTGATATATCAATTCCCGTATTGACCCTTCTACAATTTGTATGTCCGTTACCATTATATGGGAGATATTAGAGGAGGAGAAAGCACTGAAGATGACGTAAATTAATTGAAGAATTTGGACTCTCTACTATTTTAAAATACTTATGTTTTAATGTAATTGTGTGGATTTGATTTACTTTACTTTGTTTTAGAACTTTGATTATGTATATAGTTTTGTGTTAACGTTCTAGTGTTGTGGCTTGATTTTGATGTTGAATTATATTTTAGTTTGTTTTTAGGATGTGGAAATGTGATTAGAAAAATGTATTTGTAAAAAAGTGTATTTTCATATATAAAAGTTAGTTTGGTGTTGTTTGTGAAAATATTTGTTTGTGAATTTTTTTTAGATGAAAATTAATGCTCAAAAATACTAAATAAACTTTGGAGTATATTGAGAAAAAATTGAATTTGAGAAAGAATCAAAATATGAGTTTTTGGCCACAGGCATCGACGACGCCGTCATGGGCTCCGACAGTGCCCTCGACCCAAACCGACCCAATCACCCTTAAAATTCATGATTTGCATAGTGAAATGTCATTTTTACCCCTTGAGTCACCTTCAACCTCCAGTTTTTGCACCTAGGGCTTGTTATTGCTCTGATTTGAGGCGATTTTAAGGCAAACAATGTTTGGATTTCATCTTCGCTAGGCAAGAGCTACACCTTTTACTCAAAATTTTTAATTTTCACTAAGGATTTATCTTACATTACCAAGATCTGAAATTTTGAGATTTTTTAGAAGAATTTTAGAAAATCCTTTGATGAAGAACTCTTACTTAGTAGATTTAAGTTTAAAACATTTCACATTGTGATTTTTTAAATTTTTGAAAATTTATTTGGATTTTATCAAATTTCCGTAGATTTACCATGGCACCTAGAATGGGCAAAGGAAAGAGAAAGGTAGATTTTGATGGTCAAAAGTTTGTCAACTACAGGGCCAACATTTGCTTCAACAGTCTACGTACAACTTAAAAAGGGATTTCGGATCGAGGATTTAAAAATCTGAAAGAAGAAGTTGAGAGATTAATCAATGCTCGATAATGGGAGAATTTCTACTACTTTACTGCCAGCGATTATTGGTGTAGTGATGGAGTTCTACGCCAATTTTAAGAAAACTTCTGAACATTATTTGTTTGTTCAAGGGAAAATGGTATAGTTTACTCCAAGGAAGATTAATGAATTTTATAGTTGGAAGATGTATATAATTGCCATTACAAATTATTTTCTATTACAAATGAGGCCTTGGATGAGGTTATTTCTTTTTTTACTGATGGAAGAGGAACCTGGAAGGTGAAGAATGAAGTTAAGGTAAACTTTCCTCTTTCTATGTTAAATGTAGTATCTAAGGCCTGAAACTATTTTATTTCTGGAAGAATGATACCAAAAAATCTTCATAGTGAGGTTACAAGGGATAGAGCCATCTTGAACTTCTGTATCCAGCAGATGAAAAGGATAGATGTAGGCTCTATTATTTATAGGAACACTCGATCTATTGCTTTTGGAGAGACTATTGGAGGTTTAGCACACCCTGCTCTGATCTTCACATTATGTGAACAGGCAGAAGTTGATTATAGACCAGATGAGAAGAGGATTGAACCTCTAAAACCTATTGAGTTTGCCAATATAAAGACTTATGAATCTCATGTTAGATGGACATCTGGAAGTAGGACCAGGGATATTCATTCTACTTCAAGTACTTTTAGTACCCCTACTATCAAGGAACTTATGGAGCAAATGAAGATCCAACATGGAGATATCTTGAGAATGGATCATAGAATGGAAAATATGGAAGCCGGGAATGCTCACAATGATGATTTGATAAGCCAGGAATGCTCACATTTAATACATAAAGAAAATACATACCTGTTGACGCTTGAAGTAGAAGTTCGAATTATATCTTTCACCCTTTATTTTTTATTTTTACATTTAAAATTTTTTTAAAATTTAAGTTTGGGGGGGGGGGGGGGAAGAAAAATTCATCTCTAATGAAAAATGACTTAATTTTATTTGTCCTCAATTAGCTATATTTTCAAAATATTTTAAAAATTTAACATGACCTTTGGTATTAGAGGATAAACGTTAGATAACTATTTCTATGTTTCTAATTATATGGAAAACTTAAGTAAAAAATTTTAAATAATAAAGGTTAATTTTAGAATTTAAGATATTTAGTATGATAGAATAAGACTATGTTATAATATTTTAAGTAAAGGAATTTGTATTTTTGAAGTATTAAAAATCTTAGAAATTCATGTAAGAAGAAAAGAATAAAACTTAATGAAAAATCTTTAAAGCTAATATAAATTTATAAAGTCAAGGAATGTGAAAAGTTTTTGACTTTAAGAAGAGGATAGTGAAGTTCAAAATCATTAAAGACTATCCAAATACAGTAATAGTCACATAAAATAAAAAAAAAGAAAAGAAAAAGAAAAAAAAGAAGAAAGAAGAAAAAAAAGGGATTGAATATGATCCTGAAAAGAAAAAGAAAAGAAAATATGTGAGGAGAAGCTTGAGGAGATGTCTAACTAAAAATTGACTTCACTTGAATCAACTTGAAGAAGAAGACTTGGCTATATTTTCTAAACTTATATTTCGACATTAGCATATTTACTAGTATAGTTTCATGAAGTTCTTTTTCATATGGATATTCTAAGTGGCTTCAATATGAATAATTTGCAATTTTCTTTGAAAAGAATAGAGAATCAGAAATCTTAGAATTGATTGTTACATATTCTTATACCTTTAAGATTAAATGGAGTTATTTTGAATTTTTCTTAAGTTATTCTATTGTATTTAGTGGACTTAAATATAGAAATTTGGAAGTTAAAATCTTTACCATGAGACATATTTTTATGTAGCGAAGGGGTTACTTGAGGACAAGTAACATTTAAGTTTGGAGGATTTGATACACCGAAAATACATGCATTTTTAGAACCATATTTTATACTCATTTTTAGTGATATTGCACTTTAATGGAAGGTATTTTCTGTGTTTTATTACAGATTGTTGATTTTGAGGGCTTGGAGCAAAAATGATGAAATATGGAGTCAAAATGCAGAAGTTAAAAAATTATTCAGCGTCGACGGTGCTAGACTAGACACCGACAGTGTTGTTTGATAGAGAAAAAGGAATTAATTGATTGGCCTCTGGCGCCGACAGCATCAAAATGGGCGCCGATGGCGCCAGTGTCGGTTCAGGCCCTGTTTCTAGAAGATTCGACAAATTTGGACGCTTTTTGAAGAGTTTTTTGATGCATCTATTGAAGAATCGACTTAGGCTCTATTTAGGGCCGAAATTTGATCAGAACCCCCCCCCCCTTCAGACCATTTTGAATTCTTCCACTCAATCAATTTTCCTCTTCAGACACCTACATTCTATGTCATTCAACACCATTAGTTAGTTATTTTTTTGATAGTATTGAGTTTTTGTGGTGAGTTTAAGTGTGAATTCTTCTCTAAGAAGTGTTGGAGAAGAAGAGAAGTGAGAGATTTATTTTTCCTACATTTCCTAAGAGAGGCTACAAAGGATTTGCTTTGAGAAAAAGTTTCAGATAAGTGTTGTTTGTTTATTATTGTTGTATGAACTTTCTTTTATATATGAACTTTCTTTATTATTGTTGTATCTTTCTCATGAAGTTTGAGTTGTTTCCTTTATCTTTCTCCCTACTCTGAGATATGGTGAAATGAAGAGATAATGTAGATGTGTCAATATTAAAATTTAAAATAAATTCTAATGATTTTTCAACTCCACTCTTTATTTACTTTTCGATCTGTCCAATTGAATTGTTAAAATATGTTGTGAAACATATGATCCAGGAAATGGAGCATGAGTTCTACAACAGAATGAGAATCACATTTAAGTCCATGAAGGAGTATTTTGTTCATGGAATTAAGTGCAAATAAATAGGGAAATATACTTTGTTGGGTGTAGAATTGAAGATTTATAGGGCGACAGACCTAAAATCTCCAATTCGATCTTAGTATTTAAAAACAAAAGCGAGAGTTAGCCTTCAGGGGAAGGGAAGTGGGAGCAAGTATCCTCCAAGCCTAGCCACGAATTTAGAGACTAAACCTAAGATTAGCCAATGATTTTTTATAACACCGAATCAGGGTAGAAAATTAAAATTGCTCCTACTTGGCACAATACATATTTAAACCATTTATCTCATCTCATTTCACCAAAAAACTTATTGTAGTGGGAAAGATACTTTTTCATATAAGAAATCTTCACCACATAAACATAGTTTAGTAGTTATTATTTTTTAAATAATTTAGTTATTTTAGCATCTTACACATTCAAAATTAGTGGCAGTAATTTCGTTTAATTTCTGTGAATTTCATAGTTAATTTATCATTTCAAATTTAAACATTCCTCGTGAGATCGATATTTGGAACTTCAAAAGAAAGTCTTATATTACTTGATAACGATATGTATACTTGCGTAGAATACCAACATTAAGTGCTGAACGTTATTATTAATAAAATATCACTTCAAGTTTTTGGCACTGTTGCAAAGCAGAGTCAACTTTATAAATTTTGCACAACCATATTTCAGCAAATACGCATCACTCTCTTCCCCTAAGATCGACCTCTTGAGTTAATTTGCAGGCCAATCTTGGTAAAGGAAAGAAAAATCTTGCCAAAACAAGCTTATGAAAACTGGCACAGATGAGCCATGAAGATGGCACGGGGGCACTAAGCTCAACGTGGGTGCACCGCAACTACAGCGTGAGTGTGTTGAAGGTTGAATAGACAAGCAAATGTCGGGCACAAGGGTAATGCCTTCACACCGATACAACTTTTGAGCATTTCTAATAGAAGGCTTATGTTCAACCTTGCATGTGATTGGACTATATATAGGTTCTTGTCATTGGTCAGAGCATGAACTATTTAAGTATTTTTAGCTTTAAATTCTTACTTTTTTAATACACGCACGCAAGGGCGCGTGCGCGCGCGCGCGCGCACACACACACACACATATATATATATATATATATATATATATATATATATTATCATTGTACTAATAGAATTAGCCTAAATTCTTGTCATCTAAAAAGAATCACAGACAAAAGAAAATAAAATTTTATTCAACTTGCTAATGATTTTGAATTTGAATAGTTAGCCCAAAATTCCACTGCCACAATCATTCTTGTGTTGGGTACTTCATCATGCCAAAATAACTTCTTTTCTCCCTCTTTCATGCCCTACAGAAATAATATAGTCAAAAGCAACAATCTGAATAATTAAATAAATTTTAATAGAAAATTTTAATTTTTAATCATCTATTTATTATTATATTATATATATTCAATTTTTTTCACAATCATTATTCACCTAATCCCTTTTGATTATTCCTCATGGACCATTGACAAAACTATCATCTTAATATTTATATATACTTCCAGCTAGGCGACAGCCAGCACATGTTTCCATTTTTCCACCACGTGTCTTTTTCATGAATTGGTTTACTTTGTCAAGCAGCTTTTGGACGCCGCTTCTCCCCACAAGCGCATAGCCAAGTCATTTGGGACCACCATTCGAAACTGACGAAAGGGACCAAATAATAGAACCGCTGAGTTCACATCAGTGCTAGTTGTTCCGAAGTCAGGCTCGCCGCAGCGTTTTCGGCGTGTTTGGCGCCGCGTGGAGCTTTCAGGTATGCGCGGCATTGTAAGTGCGCGCCAAGTGTGTTCTAAACTAAACTTTAATATTATTCATAAATATTTATGTATCTAATATTTAAATTTTAAAATATATTTTCACTATTTAGAAATTAAAATGATCGTATTTCTGATATGACATGAAAGATTTGGGCGATATAAATACAAAAAAAAAATGTAAATTTAGGGTTTAGATATGTAAATGCATAGGAATTGGGTGGTCTGCATGTTATAAATTTTTATCTAGAACTATTTAAAAAGGTATATGAACAGATGAGTAAGAGAGTGAGGGTGTTGCTCAAACAATCTCATGGAGGATTGTTTTAAAAGAAATGGAATGGAGCCCTTTTGAATTGAGAGAGGTGAGTCCAAAAAAGTTGTGTAGAAGCAAGTCAAAGAGAAGAATACTTAGTAAGGAAAATTTTTAGATTACTTGTGATTTCTTATGAGATAAGATATTTCAATGCTGGCATTTGACCAATGACCTTTTATTTATAGGCTATTAATCAAAGTCTATATTGTAGCTTTGATAAATAGTAAAATATATGGAGAATGTTCAAATTAAACTCAATATAGCTAGTCTGAAAAGGAAACTTTGTGGAGTTTTAAATTAATGGTGGAAACTTTGGATGAGTTCCAAATTAAAGGAAAGAATCATTATTGAGTTCTTATTATTAAAATCACTACTCATAGAGGGAGTACTTTATGCAAGCTTGTTATTTCTTTCATGCTAATTGAATTATTTGATGGGTAACTTCCTAAGGTATATAGTGAGTTTAATATTTTCATACTAAGGATTAAGTTAAGTTTAACGTTTAAGTGATTTGTTTGAGATTTATTTCTAGATGACTCTAGAATTTTAGTGACTTTATGGTGGTAATTTTCAAGTTATAGGTTATTCAAGCTAGATACTTATCATTGACATTTTAAACATTGTTTAGATTCTGAAAATGGCTCAATTATCTTAGCATGTGGAATATAAGTTCATTAGTTCCTTAATTTTTTTTCCTTAAAGTTGAAAAGGATATGGGATAAAAGTATCGATGATTCATATTCAAAATAAGTGACTTTACCAAAGATTAATCTTGAGCATTAGCCTAAAAGAAAGTATTAGTTTTTATCACATTCATAATATGTAAGCATTGATGCTTACACATTTAAGCATCATGCTTCTTTTAAAATTTTTTTATTTGCACTATCAACTATACTCTTGATTTATAATTGCCCTAGAACTCTCATTCTTGTAGATTTTTTGTGAGATGCTATGGTTGAGATGTTTCCTTTAAGTAATGATTGAGTAGTACATAGATAGCTAAAAAGAGATGAATCTTTAATTATGTTGGATGATTATTGATGGAGACTCTTTTCCTAAGGTTGGACAAAACAGAGCGTTTATTGTTCTCAGATGCCCCTTTGTGTGCATATAAATGAGTTATTCTATACTTCTAATTTTGTAATAGCTAGGATGGTTATGATATAATCTTAAAATTTATATGGGAAGATGAGAAGTAAACCATACCAATGCCTTGGATGGCTTATATTGAAAGAGGAGGTGAGTTGTTGGAAGTTTCCTGACTAATGAATGATAATAAATCGATGAATCATAAGCTTCCAACATGGTCACCCTTAAATGTAAAGTTGTTGGTGAGTAAGATGTCATAAGAGACACCCCATATTGTATTCTAATTGAGGTAATTCTGACAATAAACATAAAATTAACAATGATAATGATGATAAATAATTTTTATAATGGATAATAATACTGAATTAGATATGAAGGGACAACTCATAGAAAAGATGATGCATATCAAAGATGATTATGAGAAAAAAAGCTAGTTTCAATACTACTAATTAGCATAACTTAAATGAGAAAGTGAAACTCAATAACCCTAAAGATATGGAAACCTAAGAAAACATATAGAGATATTTAAAGATTATAATAAATCAATTATAGATTATTGCATGTATTTCTACAACAAAATTAATGAAGGATAATTAATAATGATAATCCCTAAAGGTATATTCAGAGAAATACTTTTTGAGATAAAATTTAAAAAATTCAATTGTCATACATTTAAGTTAACATTGAGTTTGAGACAGTGAAAGAGGATGATCACATTGAGACCTTAATGCCATGGAAAAGTGAGTTTTAAAGCTTAAAATCTTTAACCAATAAATTTAATGAGATGTATTCCAAGTAAAATTTTCATGCCACTATTCATGTGCCAATTTATTTCAAATATTTGCCCAAAATATTTTTGAAAGTTTAAAAAAAATCGAACAAAAGTCACGTAATTAATGAAATTCTCAAACAGTTCCAAGATAGGTTAATTTACTTACGAGTCCAAGTTTATTATTTTGTAATTGATTTGAAGTGGTGATCTATTATGTGTGGTTCTTTTGAACCTCGATTCGACTATATGATGGATGAGTGTTATTGTCCATATCTAATGAGTTTAAGTGTTCTTCTCGTTTGGTATCCTCATGTGGACCTTAATTTTGTGATCTTTTATTATTAATTTTTTTTTGAAGTTTTATTTTTTATTTATTTTTGATGTCCTTCCATAGAAAAAAAATTCTTTAAAAAGATTTTAGTATAGGTACTAAAGTTCTATATTTTTTTATCAAATTTAATGTAATGAATATGTATTTTCAAAAAAAAAAGTTTATTTTTTCTATTTTTGTGTTGAAAAGATAAGTGTAGACCTTACTTCTCATTTTTGTTTAATTATGTAAAGTCCTACTTTATTTAAGTATAAATATTAAGAATGATGTTAGTCACTTTAAAATTAATTTTTCATTAGGAAATCATACACTCTTTTTAAATGAATAATTATACCTTGAAATTATTAGTTTATTTTGTTGTTAGCCTTTTTTCCATTGAGACAATACAATTAGCCAAGTCATGGGTAGTAATTTAGACTATATTAATTACTATGTAATTATGACAAATATTTATCAAAGATTTAGTTGTCAGATCAATAGATATGTTGTTGATTTAATGAATTAACTACACATGTGTTATAGAGGTAAGGATTTACGTAATTTTACCTTAAATGCAACTCATCCTCATATGTTTAATTAAGTCTCTTGCTTTATTTCTATTTAATATTTTCTTTAGGGGGTGTACTCTAGAATTTTGTTGGTTTTATGTCTACTTATTCTCTAATTTATTCTTGCTCAAAATTATAATTTAGATATTGTAAGTATTATGATGTGTTGGGCAAAAATTTTGCAAATTTAGATTGAAGTTTCAAGAATTCAATCAAAAATTTGAAAAATAGAGCCACTCTATTTTACTTAATGATGCCTATAGAATGTGAGGAGATCCTTTATCACATATATGCAATTCTACAAAGACTAGTTGAGGTTTAGGCTAATACTTTCTTTCTTGTCTAAAGTCACTGCAATGTAATTGTTTAGTCTTGACATCTAAAATTATATACTATTTCACTAGTAAAATTTTCTGTTTGGTATTCCTCCACAAGCAAAATTTAATAGAATTTGAATTTATTCAAAATTTTGCTCATGTGAAATGTCTTTTCATTGTGATGATTTATTATTTGATATGTAAATTGTAGTGTTCTTTGAATTTATTTTTTTATTTATGTTGATATTTGCACAATATTGCATGTATGTTGTTGTAAGAACTATTAAATTATGATAAAATACAATACACATATTGTGCTTACACCTTAATCACATATTAATTTTCATATCTTACCTTGTACATGTCAGTTTTATTTTTCTACACAAAGTTTTTAATGGCGTAGAAATTTAAAATTTTAATTATTTAATTAATCAAGCACGTCATTAAAAGTAACATACTACCTCGAGAGATAGAGATATTACTTTACACTGAGTTTGATTAACTAAATTAAGAAACATTAGATATTTGTAATGGCCTACAATTAAAGTTAACAAATCTTTCTTCTATATAATCTAAAAACTATATAGGATTTATATTAATATGGGGTCTTAAACATCTTGTAAGTGCAAGCCCCTATATTTAATTATATATTAAGTAATCAAGGTTACTTAAGAAAACTCTAAATAAATGTTGAGGTTTTATCTTGAAGAAATTTTTAAGTTTAGCTTCAATGACTGATCATTAGGAATTAAGAATTGAAAAGGCTCAAAAAGTAGAATAGTTAATCTATGAACCTAAAAGAAGGGAACGTAAAAGATATCAAATATACTGAGAAACTCAGTGACTTTTCAACTATCATATTATTTAGCTTTAATGATTTTCAAAGAGATGTTTATTTGATATTTTATCTTGATATTTTATTAGGAAGCTAGGGATTATATCGCATGATATACGATCGTTAAAAAGCCTAGAAAGTGAGGATTTATGTTGTAAGGGGACAAAAAACATCAAAATCTTAAAACTAAGGCAAATCTCACTAAGGAAATTGAAACTTTGGAACCCTAATCAAAAGAAAAAAATAGAATGCAGTTGACTTAGTAAAGTGTTGCCATCTGACCACCTAATCACTTTTAAAGCTATGCATGACTATTATCAATGATGCAAGATTGGGTAAGTTATTACTTTATTATAAATAATAGGTCATAAACTCCATTATAAATCAAGTTGTCTAGGTATGACTAGTATGCATAATGTGAGTATCTTTTTTGTAGTTTTAAATTTAAATATTTTAATGCTCATCACATTCAAGTATTTTATCCTTTTTTAATTAACTTTTAGTATTGACTGAACCAAAGCAGGTTGTGTAATAAGTCAAACATGTCATTGATGATGAATATTTATAAAATCTATTCATAAGGACAAATGATATGTAAAGAGAAGAACTCACTTTCATAAGGTAATGACTCTCACAAGACAAACCATCCCTTATTCTGCAATGTGTGAGTGCCTGAAGTACAAGAAATAGAAGCAAGATGATTGTGCACATGCCTCTGGTAATATTCTCATGGCTATCCCAAAATTTTAATAATTTTTCTACTCATTTTCATTTGGTATCAAATCTAGTTTGTTTTATATGCATGATGTTTCTACAGTTGTGAATGCAATAATTTATGCAATTATTATTTTTGTTATAATTTCATTTAATTTTAAAAGGATAAGTTAATTTTTTTTTTAATTCAGGTATAAAATTTATTCCTTAAAGATCATACCAATAAATCCAAGAAAAAGGCAGAAATAAAGAACCGATCTAAAATAGGGGCAAACCTATTGAGCAAACATAAGAACAAGGATGACCAGCCGTACCAATAATAGACCTATGTCAAACTCATTGATTGACCTCATCTGAACCATTTTTGTTGGTTTAGTTGAGTTTTATCCTTTCACTTTTATAATAATCATCTTATGGATGGTTCGAACGTTGATATTTAATAGAACAAAACACACCCTATCACTAAAAAGAAAAAATGCCACTACATAAAGTAAACCCTAGTTTACTACAGCATCCTAACCGTTTTAAGTATAAAAACCCTACAAAATAGAGTTAGCACATCCTAAGGTTACTATAACAGCCTAGAAATAAGAAAAGAAAATATATGACAATCCAGTATTACATAGAACCATCTACTTGTTCTAGCAAGTGCCTAGCAAGCAAACAAAGCAATCACATGATGAAATCAAACTACGTCTACAATTTCTAAAGGTTTAGCGACTTATGAAATTTAAAGGAGTGTGAACTATGAAGTGAGAAGATTGATTAAGTTCTACTTTGAGATGGCCCTAGTTAATATGTCCATAACTTTCGGTCATCTTGTGGTCATTGGTTTTGGATCTACTTAGTCAGAAAAGGTGGTTAGCCTATCTTGACAGAAATATCATTGTCAGTAACCATGAGTTGTGTCGTACAAAAAATATTA
Organism: Phalaenopsis aphrodite; assembly: GCA_003013225.1. NCBI lineage: Eukaryota > Viridiplantae > Streptophyta > Magnoliopsida > Asparagales > Orchidaceae > Phalaenopsis > Phalaenopsis aphrodite. The sequence goes on from NEWO01000855.1 coordinate 134,872, forward strand.
ATAGACTCAGACATTAATTATTATTATTGTTCAAGTTGCGTTCATTTGTGTTTGTTCATTAGGGGTTTACTTTACGTTTTAATATCTTTTAGATTTTACCGTGTTGGTGAGTTTTATCTTGTTTGAATCTTACTTAACTTTTAATCAACTTACTTTTTATCAGCATTGTCTTTAATTAGATTGATTTTTACTAGGATTGTTTTCTTTTTGGGGTTCTTACATACATAGCATCCAATTCTTATGAATTTACATATCTTACACCCAAACTTTGATTTTACTTATTGATTTACCTCTTGTGCTTAAGTTTTATTTGTTTATGTCTTAAATTAGAATGTTAATTTCATTTATGATTAAGTTATTTATGATTTTTATTATGTTTAGTTATCTTGAAAATGTTCATATTCTTTCTAAGGTTCTAAGCTCAAAAATTCTTTTAGATTTAATTGAATTTTAGGAGTTTTAAACCTAATTAGTCTCCTATTTTTTTTCTTAAAAAGGGGGAATTTGTGTCTTTAACTTCTATGATTTAACTTAATTAAGTTGTTGAATTATAATTTGGTGTAATGTTCATGATTTGGGTTTGTTACAAAATTGCCCTTTTTAATTAATTTTAGTTTTAACTTGTTCATTATTTTAGTCAAATAGATTTTGAGGTTATTAAATATTATTCAAGGTTTGTTGAGTTTAATCATTTCCTTTTTCAAATTATATGTTAAGAGACAGAGGGACTGATGTGCAAAAATTTTAAATTACAAATTTACCCTCCTATAAATTTAAGTGATTTTTATTTCCAATTGTTGGAATTACTATTTTAATTACCAAACTTACTGGCTTAATTTTTCTTTTCAATTTAGAATTGAGTTTTTATTATTATTTTTTTATATTAACTTTTATGTTAATTTTCTTTATTAAATGTTATTTTTGTTGGAAAATAGGGTTTCTATGCTTAGGGGTGGTCTCTATTCTTGAAAAATCAGACAACAGTCCAATAGATAGAGAGCACAATCAGCCTAAATTTCAATAATTTTTTTATTAATTTTTTTTAAATTTCATGATTAATTAAGGGTTAAATTATTTTTAAAAATTATTATAGGTCAATTGACTTGGTTTTGTTTTTCCTTGGTTGCCCTCTATTTACTGAGCATTTGAGTTTTTATTTCATAATGTTTTTATTTATATTTAATTAGTTATGAATTTTTTAAGCTCAGTTTGATTTTAAGGATTTAATTAATACAAAAATTCTTGTTTATCTACAAATTCGTGTAGCACTGAATGAATCATTTGACTCGTTAAAGTACCACGAGACGGGCTCAGATTGGTTCTGCTATCCACACAAGTTGCTAAGTTGGCATTAATCTGATGTACTAAGAAGATCTTGCACTTCCACACATCTTGATCTCCTCCGTTCATCTCTAATACATGAAAATAAATGATGTTGGTTCATCGTCCTTATGGGATGAAGAATAAGGACGAAGAACTGATGAGGATGATGACTTGAGAGTTGTCCATGATGTAAGGTTAAATTATGTCGATCTCACACACTAAAGTTAAATTTAATCGAGCCTAACATGCTTCTAGACATAACGAATAAATCTATAAGATTAAGCATGCATGAAATTAAATTTTCTTTCACATAAGCCCAAGAGGTGGGACCTCAATTAGAGTTAACAAAGAGCTTACGCACCTCCTACAAGCTTAAATTTGAATTGAAATTGGATCCTTGTATGCTCTATAAACCAAATGGGGACATGGGTTGGTGTTGAGATATGCTAGGGGTGCGGGATAGAGAATCATTGATTTGGAAGGTGGTTTTGAGCCTCTGTGAAGCTTTTAGGGTGTTTAATATTGGGTTTTAAGGTGGTTGGTAATGAGTCCATAAAAATTCCATATTTTTCTTGGTGAATTGGAATGTGTGATGGTGGGAATGGCTTCAAAATGATGGAGAGAGGTCGCTTGCTTCTATGGCTTGCATTTTCGCAGCAAGGTCATAGATTTTGGATAAGTGGTTGGGGAGTTTGAATCATTAAGAGAGCTCTTGGATTAGGCTCTATTATGCTCATGGGAGGCCATGGGTGAGCTTAGAATATCTTGAGGAGCTCTGGTGGCTTGCTAGTGCTTGGGAAAAACTTGGGCAGATGCTTTTGGCATAGGGATGGATCGTTTCCTTCTTTTTAATTTTTAGGCATATGAGCTCCAACAACCATGGAGGTGGCAGGGGAGGAGTTCAAGGCTATTGGTGAGGGTTTTTTTAGGTGGCCAAGTCAAAATTCGGTTTTTTCTTTGTCTTCCACGGGGTGATTTGCTTTTAGTTTGACTCAAGTGACGCTTGTTGATTTCCTGGATTTTAGAATCATTGAATTTAACTTTTACTGTTTGGTTTTTCTTTGATGAGAGGTGTATCGTATTTCATGGGTTAACAAGATCCCTTAATAATTTATAGTGTTATGGCTTGATTTTAAGGTTTAAATATTTTTTTGGGTTTGGCTTTGGGTCATGGGATTTCGGGCTTGGACCCTTGATTAGGGTTTTGGTTTTGTTTAGGTTTAGCCTTAAAAATTTAGGTTTTTAATTTTGATCTTGGGCTTTTTAGAGTTCAGTCAATTTATTAGCCAATTTTAATTAATTTTTTAATTTATGAATTTCAATTTAATTTTTGAGCTTATTTGGTAAATTGTAAATTTGGTGATCTTTACCTAATATTTAGAGTTTAAGGTTTAAAATTTTAATTAGGTTTTCATTTTGATTTGATATATTTGTGGATTTTGGGTGTCTTTGATTTTAATTTTTCTCATGGTAATCAATTTAATTGATGATTCAATTTTTTTACGTCATTTTATTTTGGTGGTTGATTTGGTTTTAATTTGGTTTAATTTTGATATTACTTGAATTTTATGGGTTCAATTTGGAATTTTTAAAATTAAAAATTATGATTTGGTGTATTTGATTTTGAGAATTTTGGTTAAATTTTATTTTATTTTGGTATTTTAATAAATTAATTTTTAATTAAATTTTGATTTAATTTTGGAATTTTACTTTTAAGTTTTTCATTAGGGGTAGACCATATTTTAGTCCAGAATTAGCCTCATACTCAAAGGGCTTATTCTAGAACATGAGGAGTTTCAAGGAGTTAGGAGTCCAAAGCGGTACCAAATATAAAATTTAAGACTTTGGGATAAAAGGGTCTTCTACGGCCTTTCCACCTTATGGGAACTCAACTTTGGCTTTAATTATTAAACCCTAATTCTCTTAACCATGGGTTGAGGATTTGGCGTCTAACATTTGAAACCCTAAGCAGTGGAGATTTTCTTGCAGTTCTATATTAGTTTTGGTCCCATCACTAGTCATCTAAGAAAGCCACTAGAAAAATCCTAATGCTAGATTATGGGCTCCTGAAAAGAGGATAGATCTCATTCAAAAATGAGGTCAATAATACAGTCACACACACACCTATTACGTTAAATTTGTTCATTTGTACAAAATATTCTATTGAAAATATATTTAGTAAACATAAAAATAATAGTCATCAATAACAAATTACAAATTAAATCATCATGTTATCAAAATAATAATCATATAATCAAAAAATAAGTCATCAATAAAGTGTACACTTACACACATCAATAATTCAGCTCTTAAGTTGATCTAAGTAACTTGGCCTAACTAGGGCCAACCGACATAGTCAACATTATTGTGTGGTGCTTTAGCATTAGCTATTTCTTTAATTGTGATCAAAGCACAAAATTTATATATTTTATCATAAATAATACTATATTGAGGTCTGTAAAGCTTACAATGGACATAAGCAGTCAAATCTTTAAATAACATTTACAAAGTTGCAAACATGCCCTGCATGATGGAATAATATGGAGATGCTTCTCCAATTAAGAAGATGAATGTGATTTAATTTGATAGACTGCTTGGCCATCGCATTTATCATCTCACCATTAGGCTCTACATTTGATATGCATTTGCCAGTGCGATCTTATGTGGATCCCAACCTTGCTTTATCTTAGTTTTTTTGTGACCACATTTTTGTGACCTTACCTATGACCCTTGCCTATGAAGTCTCCAATTATAACACTTTTTCCTGCAAATCCACAGTAGCCTAAGCCAAACCTTTCAAAGAACCATGACCTGAGCCACTGCAAACCTATATCTTCTTACATATCTTTATTGAAATTTTGTTTGTCAACACTAGTAAGTTATTGACGATGGTTTGCCAAACCCTCATGCGCTTTAACATAATAGTAGTAGTAATAATAATAATAATAATAATAATAATAATAATAATAATAATAATAATAGACTTTTGATTCATTTAATAGCAAACCAAAAACTGAAGAGTAATCTTTTCCTTACAACCAACCAAATACTAAAAGTTATTTCAAGTGCATTGAGTTAATTTTGTAATGCATTTAAAACTAATATACATTCTTAATACTTACTTTAAGACCGTCTAGATCCTTTTAATCCAATGACCACATTTGTATCACATCATATTTGATGCTTGACATCCAAGTGTAATTTAATAATTAAGCCTTAAAGATTTTTATTTCACATTTTATTTAATGAATGGTGAAACACTTGCCTGAACAAACTAGAGACATGAAACCACATTATCCTTGAGATTCTTACGAAGATAACATATGCGATCATAAGCATATTTATAGAGTTATTTAAAATTTTTAGGGTGGTTTATGGCTACAAATTGGCCTCTAAAACAAGGCTTTGCCAATAAACCTAAAAGATGTGAAATCACTATAAAAATCACAGTAATGAGGTAAAATAATATTTAATGCAAACAATAACCAAAAAACACGACGGTTTTATAGATAAAAGCATAGCTAATCACTCAACAAAGTAAATAGTTGGAACAAATCACCAAATCTCCTTTCATATGGAGGTAGTCCACCAAGCCAATCTCCTTGAGTTTTTCCCACTCAAAATATTATCTGAATAAAACTAAACTCCTATTTTTTTTCATTAATCAAATTTTAAAGCGTTACAACAAGATAAGTTAAATGGTACAAAAGATTAGGAAGAGACGTAAGCTAGCCAAGTGTGAGAATGAGATAGGAGGGTACGTGGTTACACATGTACAATCATCCCTAACTAGTCCCCAAAGGAGTTGGCTCAGCCACTCTTAAGTGAAATTTAACATTTTTAATAAATTTATATCAAATAACTATTTTTTATTTAATTTTAATCATTCTCTCATAATAATTGAAAATCCAAATTTTAAAATTTCAAGGGTTTGTTTTTAAATTTAATTGTACTATTGTAAATGTCCACAAGCACATATTAAAAATATATAAACTTTCACATTGCATTCACACAACTTAAAAATAAAATAAAATTTTCTAAGTTTGAGACTTCAACTTCCTGATTACTCGATGTCCTTCATTACTTGCATTCTCTTTAGATTTGGCCCTTGGTCAGTTGCTCATATGACTGAACTAGTTTCATATCGATAACCACATTACAGGTACCAATTTTAGTGTAGTTGGTTAGCCAACAAACTAGCATCTAATATCCTTCAATTCAGAGCTCACTAATCTATATAGTAACAAAACCATTTTAGTGTCCCTTGATTAATGATAAACAAGTGCTTGAATCAGAGGTGGAGCCAAGAATTACTTGATTACTGATAAATTTGAATGTTTTCATCCAGGCTTGAGACCAACATTTATTTTTTGGGGAGGCAAGTGCTTAAACTCAACCCCTTGAGATACTTCATTTGTTTCCAACCAATCTGCTACACATTTAAGCTTATTTAGGATCCAAATTAATTAAATCTAAAATTAAGAAAAAAACATAATTAAGAAAACATTTAGATTAAACTAATTTGATAATATTTAGTTATAATACTTAAAAATAGTAAATTTTATTTTAATATGAATGATACAAAGACATTTAAAATAAGTAATAAAAATATAACATTTAAATTATTTTAATAATCTAATCTAATAAAATATTTAAAAATAGTAAATTTATTTTAAGATGAATAATACAAAGACATTCAAGATAAGTAATAAAAAATATAATGTTAAAATCATTTTCATGATCTAATCTCAAAAAAATACAATATATTTGAAATCATCACCTAACTCTTGTTGGTGCATTTGTCCTGCCATTACTACAATAATTTTTATATAAAATGTCTTTTTCTTGCACTAAGGGGACTAAGTTAGGACAAGGAAAATAATGATGAAACTATAAATGTAAAATGAATGAAACTTACAATACTACAAAAAATCACAAATTTAATTTAACTCAACTGCATTATTATTAGAATAAATGTAATGAATGGAAAAAACAATGAAAAATAGACAAAAAAAAATGAAGAAAAAGGAGTCATTTTGTTGTCTTGGTATTCTATGGAATGACTACTAATATAAGCAATAAATTAAGAAAAAGGTTTTTCAAGTTTTACAAATGGAAAGTGTGACAAGCCGGCGCAAGTAGACAAGACAAAATGTATTCTCAATCATAACAGATAAAATAATGACATTTGAAACAATCTTACTAATTGATAGGCTGGTGGTGGATTACCATAGTGTTGTGTTCTTGTTGGATTGGAAAAAATATTACATCTGGTCAAATGTTTTGTTAGGCTGATCTCTGCTCTTCTTTGAACAAACCTTTTTTTTTTGGGGGGGGGTGGTCTTGATCTCCACCCTTCTCTACACAAACAACCTTTGGACACAATATTCGTCGTACGATTGTGCCATTGCAGACTATTGATTGTCAATTATAGCTCTTTTGCAACTTCAAACCTATTGTAATATAATTAAATAATTGAAGAATTATATAGTAGTCTTATTTTTATCAATTCAATAAATAATAATTTAATATAAAATAATATTTTTTAATATATAAAATTATATTCTAAATAAAACTTTAAAATATGACAATTTTTTTTCTATTTTTAAAGTAAATATCTTATTTCTAACCATCCGATCAAAATAAAAAGCTTAACTTGTATAATATTTGAACAAACCACCTCCTTAAAAATCAGACTAATCACCACCGGTTCGCTCTAATCGGTTCAATGCTGAAACAACTTTAAACTTAGACGAAACATTTTGAATGACTGATTCATAGTAGAATCGATCAAATCAACCAATTGAGCTTCGAAACGATAATTTTTATAACAATAGAAAAAATTTTATTCTAAAGAGCTGGGCTAACGGAGGCACATCCCTAATGAATATGACCATGACCTTTACTCTTTCTAAAAAGGATAAAGAGTAAAGGTCATGGTCATATTCATGAGCTTTGATTCCCAAAATAAAGGTTATGTTGGTTTCATTTTTGGTTTGTTGGAACTAACGTCAAGCATCCATCCAATAAAGTTTCTTCGTTAATTATGCAGAGATTAGTTAATAATGATTTTATATAGTTAGCTGGCGAAGAAAACGATGGAAAGAGCTTTCCAGTCAATAAAGAATAATATCCAACCAACTACTCCATTAAAGAAGGCTTCATGACGTCCAGTCGTGTTGCTGCGGGCTTAGAAAACGTTGAGTGCATTTGTTTAACTCAACACTACGATTATCAACATTCTATTTTAGTTGATGCTAGTTCACATGATTGGTGAAAAATTCGAATAAAGTCGAAAGGGTCATAAATTTGAATTTGTTATAAGCTAAATTAAAATCTTAACAATTAGAGTTTGGATTTGAATATATATTATACATAAAAAAATGCGCCACCGTTGATCTTGAAAGTATATAGCGGTCTAGAGTGGAAGAGTATAGTGAAAGTTAGCCCATTTCTAAGAGCTCGTGAGGCCCACTTGATCGATGAGCGAATCCATGCAAACCAAACTGGCAAGACCAAAAATCGACTGAACCATGAAACGGGTAAAAGACGATCAGATGATACGAGCATGAGACATTCAGCCTGAAATGAGGCAAAATAACATCCGAGTCAATCACTACATGAATACTTATCCGATGGGATGGCCAACCCTCCAATAGGCCGATTTAGGAAACGATTTAATTCTATAACATCTCCAATCATCCCATTGATGCCTTAGAGGCTCCTCACTAGGGGTCAAGGATTGATATCGAAGCTAGATCAGTTGGTAGATCCATGACGGCCATGTTCAACCAAACGAGCTGACCATGTCGGTCCATGTTGATTGAGCTGATCCCACTGACCAAAAGCTCAAATTTGTTTAATACTATATCCTCTAATTAATTTAAAAGAACAAAGCTATTGCACAAGTATAATGAAATTGAGACTAATTTCAGATACATAACTCCAGCTATTAAATTATTGATTTGTTATACCTGCATGACTTCATTATCATTATTTATGAAAGTGTGTTTTATTTATTTTGATTTCCTTAAAAATTGCTTGTAATATCACAATCATAATTCGCTATAAAATAAAAAATTTATACTAAACATTCATCTAATCCACTGCAATGTATCATGATGAATTAATAATGATGTGAATTAACATTATGCATTAAGAAAATTGCAGACATCCAACGGTGCCAAAGAAAGGAAGAATCACTAAGGAGAGCCCTCCAGTAGAAGATCGAGAGGCCCACTTATCCGATCGGATATAATCGTCTAAGCCAAGCCAAAGACCGACCGAGATAGGAAAAAGACAAGAACAATGACTGGGCGATCCAAATATGAACTAATTGGATTAAAGCAAACAAGATAAACATCCAAGCTAACCAATATACGAAAGCCAAGCAAAGGCATTGACCTGCTTTCAAGTAGATCCAATTCAAAGAAGGAAGCTAGCTTCTCAATGTCAACAGCCGTCCCAAACACTCCCCCAGGCATCCTCATCAGGGACCGAGAATTGGCAATACAATAGAGCATTGCAGTCATTCCACAAGCTTCTCTCATTGTGGAATGAGCTACCTATCGGGCTATGGTGATTCACCCTTTGCCCAATAGCCTAGACTCGCTCCGCTATCAGGATCCTCTCATCCTGTGATCAAGGTCTGATAACCAGACTAAATCGGTCGATCAACAAAACTTGGTCGGCTAAATCAGTCATGTTGACCCAAAGCAAGACAAGCTTTGATGATTGTCAACGCCTACTCAGCCTAATCGACCAAATCTACCTTATCAAGTCAAAGCCATACTAACCTAGCCAGGCAAGCCAAAGAGAAACCAAGCAATAAGCTCATATATGTAAAATACATAGAATATTTTGTACAACCCCCATTAAAGCAATGGAAGAAATCTAATATCACTATATTGTACCCTCTTTTCTATAAGTAAGAGATCATTTTATGAATAAAAAGACAGATAAGATGTATTATTATTCCTTTTGTCCACTCTTCTCTTTCTCTCTCTCTTCCTCTCCTTCTCTCTCTTTTCTCACACTTTATTCCTTGGGATGTAATTTATGGACAAATCAGAATTCAACGTTATAAAAGGTGTGGTGAGCATGGATCATGCCACAGACAAGAAGTAGAGCATCACATTGAGAAGAAACACATAATAGAGACAAGAGTAATATGGAGTACACTGGATAGTTTGTGAAACCACAGATCTAGGAGCTGATGGTTCAAATGTTGGATGCAATCCATGAGGCACTAACTCAGTAAAATGAGCAGCATTTCTCAGAAGAAAGTTTGGCACCCAATGACTGTGGAACACCCTTAGCTTCAAACAGAGAAGGAGACTCCCGATAATTTCATAGTGCTAGGTCTACAATGATCGACCGGCATAACTTCTGGCATACTGAAGCACCTTGATAGCCAGATAATGCATTCTATCAGAAATTATTTGAGGTTGAGCCCTAGAAAGCTTTAATATCCCATCGTTGGTGTTCTATAAGCCTATTTCGAGTTGACTATGTGTTTGTTGAGGATCACTAAACTCACTGAAATGTCATCTTTTCTTCTCCATGTTGATATATTTGGCTCTCATGTGGTTTAACACATTATTGTTAGGGAGATTACATCATTGATTAACTTCAAACAAATATTTGTTGCACAGTTTGTTGGCGCCCATAAGCTGTAGAAGAATTCCCAAGATCTCATGCAGATCAGACAAGGGCGGAATGAGAGTATTCACTCATTCATTGCCCATTTCTATAAGGAGATATTGAAAGTGTGGGATTTAGAGCCTATAGTGGCTCTTGATGTCCTAGATCAAAAGTTAAGGCACTGTTTCGATATGCTTTGGGTCTTCAATAACCAAAGATATTGGCTGAGCTGTTAGACATGGCTAATAACCATATATCAAACAAGGATTAAAACTTTACCCTCGCTTCCTGTAAGGGGGAATTCTCCACTCGTCGCCAGTAGAAGAGAGCCAAGGTAACAAGTGGATATCGAGAGATGAATCACACCCTTCTGCATGTACATGATAAAAAGATGTCTGGCTGCCTCGAGATAATGTTGTGACTGATAAAACGTACAACCTAAGAAGTCATGCTTGTTATCCTGATCACCGGTTGGCTTGGTACAATGAGCATCCACTGCCTAGCCTTGAACTGATAAAATTAACTCTGTTGAGGGTCTTGATGGCTAAGATAGTGGAAGTTATCCTAAGCCTATCATTGAGACCACTAGCATGACATGAAAGAATGTTGAAACCTTTGAAGCCTTATTGAGGAGTTGATCAATGATGTAATTGTAGCTCCATTAGAAAAAACCTAAAGGAAAGGGAAAGCTCCGGAGGATAAAATTTTTTATGAGCCTATTCGAGCCAATACCATCCATATTGTTGGAATAGTTTTTTGTTATCTTGGGAGGAAGAAGAGACTCATCCCGTCAAGCTAGTCTAAAAAAACTTTAATTGGGAAAACTATGAGCGGGCACCATTGCTCCTAGACGGAGTCAAATCCCCCATGTTGAGTTCATTGATGAGGATCTACCCCCTAAGAGGGACCCTTATAAAGAAGCCATCAACATCAACATATTGATCAATAACTACCGACAGCTCGGTGAAATTTCTCTTCAAAGCACTGTTTGATAAGTTGGGACTTGGAATCAATCTACTGATTGCAGGAGTTGGCCCCACTTTACAACTTTTTTCTAGCAAGAGGAAGGAAGTATTGAGAGTCTATCGCTCTATCAATTACATGATATAAAATTGATAAATAATATACAAATATTGATGAATTCTTGATGGTTGGATCATCACAAACTTATAAAGCTATATTTAGTCACCTCTTGCTTAATTCTTTCAAAGCTACTACCTTGAATTATCAGATGGCAAAGAAATTTCTAGGTGAAGGGGAAGTGATTACCGTCCGAAGCAACCTGGAACAATATCGCACCTGTTATCTTTAAGCAGTCAGAAGCGTCAAGAAGTAGTTGCTCAAGCTTAGAAATTTTTGTGAGGGGGCTCAAGACTATTGAGACCACTAATCAAATTTGAACAACTGAAGGAATGTCAGATATTGTTTTTAATAAACAAAGCTTTAGATGTTGCATCAAATGATACACTAATCAAAACCCTTCAAAACCATCAAAACCTTTTTTCCTGACATGTAGCCTAAATGTCGGGGATTCTAATCGATGTCACTTGTCATTCTTTGAATGTTATTATAGCTACTTGAAGTCAGTTACATACGAGAAGTCCAATATTCGACTTGGGTGTCCAATATGGTGACGTTACATGATCCACCTAAAAATAACATATTTTTTTGTATATTTTATAAGCATTTTATGTTCATTTTTGGATGATATTGCACTTTAAATGAAGGTATTTTGCATGTTTTTTTTGTTTTAGGTACTTGGAAAGGAAATTTAGAGAAAATGAGAGAAAAATGAAGCAAAAACTGAATAAATATAGGTGGCATTATAGCTCCACCCCTAACGCTAATAGTGTCAGACTCTAGCCATATGAGTACAATAGTTCCCTAGAAACTACCTTTCTAAAAGATCAATTGAATTTGGTCGAATTTTGAAGGGGTATTTGAAGCAACCCTTGGTTATTTTTTGTTTTCTATAAAATGTGCAATATTTTTCCAAATTTAGAGACCTTTTAGAGCCTCAAAATATTAATTAGGCGGCAATAGTTATTTAGGATTTTATTATTTTGTGTTAAAGTGTAAGTGTGAGTGTGTTTTAGGGTGTAATAGTTTGGAGATTACTTAAAGGAAACTTCAGAAGTTTTCTTGGGGAGAAGACATAAGGTACTTTGTATTTGTATTTAAGTTTTTTTTATAAGACTTGAATTTCAATAAAAATATTTTGTTTTTGTTTAATCTCCATGAATTCTGAGTAGTTCCATTTCTTCTCCTTACATATGCGAATTAATCTTGCAGGATGAAAATGATTTAAGGACTTCTTTTTACTCTTAAAAATTGTGATGATATTTTCACTGAATCTTCATTTACTTTACAAACTGGCCTCTTGTGAGGTTAAAATTTTTTTAGAAACATAATAATCTGGGAGGGCTATGAGTTCACCCATCTAGTCGTTACTACGCTTCATTCTAAGCAGAGCCATAGTGATCACCTAAAAGGGAGTGCAAATAAATAGGGAGATAAGTTTTAATGGGAGTAGAATTGGTTAGTTCTAGAGTGGCAAGCTAGGTTATCATCAATTTGGATTAAGGTTTAGTACCCTAACATTAGGATTCGACCCTTATAGAGGCATAGACTTAGGGACATCTAAGGGTGAGATGCTAGATAGTTCTGATGCGGAATCGAGATGTTAAGGAATCGGCCTTAAGGTAGCCAATGTTCATTGCTAGCACGGGATAGGGTAAAGAATAAGATATGCTTCTATTTGTCACAATACATCAATTTTGTCTTAAATAACTTGAATCCTACATAGGTTAAAGTCTCTTTACAAGGGGAAAGGTTTTCCATAATTTCCAAAGTCGCTATTATATTTTATTAAGTTGTTACATTTAGTTGATACTTTCTTTTTAACACTTTAGTAGTAATTTTTAGTAAGAATATCATTATAGACCTCTTATGTGATTAATTTAAAATTTAAATAGAAATTTTGTAAGTTGATTTTAAGAGTTACTGTTTTACTCATTGGATCAAAATTAAGGTTTTTAAGGAAAATCCTATATTACTTGAAACGATACATATACTTGCGTAACACATCTAGTGTGAAAATTTATTATATAATTCATAAATCATTACATTTGTTCATACTAGCCGCTAGAAATAATTTGAGATATGTTTTCTGGCAAAATTTTGGAGATTAAAAATACACGTAATCGCTGGTCGGGTCCGTGCAAAAATTAATTAGTAAGTTGAGAATATGCTTGGACCTCACCAATTTGAACACCGGCTACTTGAAAGACAGCTGCCCCTTCCTCAATCGGCACACTTGTTCGTGCAGAGGACAACTACTTGGTGTTAAGCTTTCTCAAAAAGTTTTCCAGCCTCGACCAAATAAAGATACACCATGTTGAAGTAGAGAAGACCATGTTTATCACTAGCGAGTGTGAGTATTGTTATAACATCATGCCCTTCGGGGTGAGAAAAACTAGGTCTACATACCAATTCATGATGGATGTAATATTTTTTATGCAGAAAGGAAAAGATATTAGTATATATGGATAATATTCAATTAAAAAGAAAAACACTCGAAAAATATAAAGAAAACTTGAAGAAAACCTTCATGAAATTTAATATGAGACTCAATCCACTTAAGTGCACCTTCGGGCATCAATAGGCAAATATTTGAGCCGCCTTCTAATCCCAGAGGGGATGGAAACCAAACCAGAGAAAGTGCATGCCCTAATTGACATGTCATACCCTTAGAACACCAAAGAAGTGCAAAAACTAACCAGTCAGATTGCAGTACTAAGTTGGTTTTTCTTCAAATTAGTCAACACGTGTGTCTGCACTTTTCAAAACTCTAAAACTAGTGAACAATTTTTGTCGGGTCAGAAAAATGTAAGTGTTTAGAAAAGATTCATTGGCATCACCACCACTCCTCCAGAGCCTGAAATTTACAAAATAACTTTCTATACACTTTGGAGCTAAACTTGAAGCAATTTGGTCAGTTTTAGTCTAAGTGGAGCTAGAAAAACAGTTCCTGGTTTACTACGCCTATCGGGTCCTCTGAGGCATTGGTCTCAATTTTATATTATGGAGAAACTATTATTTGCTCTCTTTATTTTAACTTGCAGGTTTTGTCTATATTCTTAAACACATCCATTCAAAGTCCTCTGTCCACTCAAATTCATTCTCACTCGGCCAGAGCATTCCAGTCGACTCCTCAAATGGGTACTTGAGCTTAGTGAGTTTGACATCATCTCCATGAACCGAACCACTAATTCCTAAGATTTGATTGCAAAGGATTTTTCTTTATCATGCTTTCTCGTTCCGGTCCTCATTCTGGATCGATCCTTGTGAGGTCAGCACCGACACCTTTTTAATGTATAAAAGCACATAACTATCATATTTTACACATCTAATAGCTAAATATTCATTTATGTTATGTATTAGTGTCAAAACATATGCATAAATAGATGTGTGCTACTTTAGAAAAATTAACATTTGTAATTACTATATTAGTAAATATCAACGTTGAGATGTTAGGTAAAAAAAATATACTAAAAATCCTCTAATGAACTGTCTGCCCACGAGCCAGTGTATGTCGATTAATTATCTAAAAGTAACGTAAATAAACGGACGAGGATCCAATTGGGCCAAATTTAAAAGGGGAAGATTTATTGCAGAGGCCCATTTACCTTTCACTAAACTATTTAACATCTGTTTCCAATGGCCTTGCATAGCTTAGGGAATGCCAAGGCCCCTTTACTATTTGTAAATTAACTAGAAAAAAAAAATTCTTCGTCAATTAGTGTTGAAAATAAAAAATTACTATAAATTTAAAATAAATTTGCTAAAATTCATAAAATAAAAGAAAAAGGATAATTAAAAAAAATAGGGTTTTATTATCGTGAGGAAGATGAATTATCTTTGATCTTCATATTTGCTTATAGGGAGCTACTGTGATTTTAAAATTGAGACTGAAATGGTCATCTATTTGGTTCAACTGTGAACTGGTCTTTCGCCCGAACGCCCGATTTGGTCTTGGTATAAAATTGTTTCTACAAAGAATTGGAATCATATCGATTAAAAATGTGATTGAATTAGTGAATTAATTTAAGTTCTTACATCGATCAATCACAGTATTTCTTTTTTACTTAGATCATATGATTAGAAATTAAAAAATGTAAATTGAAATTTCGAGAAAGTATACGTATAAAAAAGTTATTTTGGATTATTATTGAAAAATATTGTTTTAAATTAAAATACTATGTATTATATTAATAAAGTATCATTATTATATCATTTAGATCATATTAAAATAAATTTAAATATTTTTATTATTAGTTCATTGCTTAGGCTTATTTTCATAATCTTGGATGAGACGTCATTGTTTTCTTTAATCATGTCCTTCTCTCTTTCTCTCTTTCATTCTGTCTTTTTTTTTTTAATCATGTCCTTCTCTCTTTGACCCCACGTAGTGGGATTAAGGCTTTGTTGTTGTTGTTGTTGTTATATGTCCTTCTCTCTTTTATAATTATTCTCTCTTCCATCTCTCTCTCTCTCTCTCTCTCTCTCTCTCTCTCTCTCTCTCTCTCTATCTATCTCTCTCTCTCTCTCTCTCTCACACAAAACTTTTCCCATAATTCTTTATTTATATGAATTATAAAAGGATCCCTTATGTTTATATTCAATACCATAAGTAATGATTGAATTCAAGTTTAATCATATAATGATAACATTTAATGTATGTTTTCCAAAGATTTCGTTTAATTTAATAAAGTAATTTAGCAATACAAACATTATTAGAGTGAAGGGCATCATCAAGAAAGATATAAATTTGGAAGGTCTAACAACTTATAAATGGTGGTAGAATATCAATTGGAAATACTTTAATAGGGAAATTTACATACATCCCCCACAATTCTTATTGATTTACATTTCAAAAACTCAAAAGTTTGATATCTACATTTATAACACATTGGTGCCATAAACCTCTGCATTAAAAGGGGTATTTTATTTAAAAAATAAAGTACTTGTAATATTTTAGATGTTATGTCAAAGATTTGAGGAACATACATGTAAATATGGATGTTTAGGCTTTGGATATGTAAATGTATAAAAATTGTGTGATATGAATGTAAATACCCCAATAAAAGAATAACAGTAAAAATCAAACAAAAAATACTTCTGAAAATTTTTAATATTAAAAAAGGATATTACAACTCTTTCTTGCTGCTATAAATATAAATATCAGTGGTCTGTTTGGGGCAGCTTGTGCGTTTCAGAATAAGCAGGACTCGTGGCCTGCTTTTAGTGTTAAAAACTCAAACGCAGCAGACAGCGTTTTTAAAAACATGCAAACCAAACGGTTAGACAACGTTTTCAAAAACACTGCCGCACTTATAAGCTGCCCCAAACGAGCCTTAATCTTTGGTAACTTTTTTTAGTACATTGAAAATATAATTAAATAGATATTTAACAACGATTTTTTATCAGATTAACCCTTATGAAAGCTACCGCTTAAAAGTTATGCAGGAGAAAATAAATATTATAAATAAATTGGTTTCTTAAGAAAACAAAAAAAAACTACAATAGTTGGAAAATAGGAGTGATTATTGTGATAAAATGTAAGAAAATAAGTAGACCTTATTTTTTGGATTATACCACTCAAGATACGCATTACAAATAAATGCTCAGTTTACATTCAAAAGCCACATAATAAGTCCTTAAGTCCTATATTCAAAAACACTTCACAAAATTCAAGCATCACTTCTCAATCTCTCATTTATAAGTCCTTAACATGGAAAAATCTAGCCTTGGAGTTTGACTACCTCCTTTGTGACAACATCCATATAAATTAGTTTGGGATTCTAGTCAAGTTAATGAGCTAAGTTGATTACAATCATAAAATTTAATTTCTTATAAAAGATGAGTCTCATCCAAGTCTATAAAGTATGTGAGAGCTTAAAAATGATCTTTTGAATTGAGAAATATATTATTTAAATATTATTACATAATTCACACACTTAAACATTCCGCATAAGCATTTCACCCAATAGCTTGGATAAAACTTCTTAGCTCAATAGCAAATTAATTCTAGAAGTATTAGAGAAAACAAGAATAAGGTCAAACAAAATGATTTCATTAAAATTTTTCAATAAAGTACCAAATTTTCCTTTTTATTGAATTTACAAAGAAAAGCAATAAGATTTAAAATAATGTCCTCAAACATTTGTCACACTCTTCTCACTGAAGATTGAATAGTCATCTCATCATAAAAAATGCTTGTGTCCTTATATTGTTTTGCTAGCTCTTAGCATTATATAAATTTGCTTGAATGGAAGTCATTACCAATATTTTATCTCTCAGAAAGCTTTCTTCAATAGATTGAGGACTATATAATGACTTCAAGTACATTTTTCTTATTTTTGGGCCGATGAGCTTTGGTATTTCCATCTTTTGCCAACTATTTCTTTTGGTGTATGCTTCTACCTACTCGCAGGCTTTTCTCACTCTTTTTATTATGAAAGAAAGATGCTCAAAACTTTTGTACAAGCATTATTACTATTCATACGGAGATTTCATTCACCTAACTGTCAATTTTTATAGAATTTTTTTTTTTAATATTTGATAACTGTCATTCTACTTGTGAAGCATTCTTCATATTTATAACCTCAAACTCCTATAAATTTATATATTTCCTCTTCTCATCAACCTTACCAAGTAGACTTTTATAACTGCTAATTCTATTAAGTAGTACCATAGATCTCAAAAAAGTTCTGACTAAATGATTAGATACAACATTCAGAGAATAATATATCATTATGAAGGATAGAATTATTACTTTAGAACAAATCTAATCATCTGAATGAAAAGAATTTAGATAATTAATGGATCTACGAAACAAATTTTTTCCCCTTATCTTACGAGTGTAAGATAAGGTTTGATTTATTTTGGGGTCTGGTATTCTTATGTGGGGGCTCCCTCATGGTTAATTACATCTTAGAAGTTGTAGCTCCTGAGAATATTCTTGATTAATTTTTTGGCTTATATCATTCTCAATTATTTGTAAACGTCTATGAGATTTTGAAGACTCGAATGGAAGATTTGATTGGAGTTGAACGATTGAGCTTGAATAAAGATCGATTTCATTTAAACTGAAAAACTAGAGTTCATTGAATATATTTTTATTTTAGGGTATTTTTGGGGTCAACATTTAAGTTTGATTAATTTTAGGTTTGTTATTAAATAATGAAAATGGCATTTTAAGTCTTTAAAACTGATTTGTTGAAAGATTTAAGTCTTTTGAAATTAATTTTTTAGAATTATCAGGTTTCTTTTAAGTATATTTTAAAATTTATTTAAAATATGAAATTCCATTTAAGAATTATTTAGTTTGAGTTTATTTATAGATTTTTTTAACCTATTGAAATTAATTCAAAGTTAATTAAAGTTTCTTGAACTTAATTTTAGATTTGTTTAAAACTTTTTCAACTTCATTAATTTTTTGTTAATGTTTATTTAATTTTTTTCATGTTTGCTTAAGTTTATTAAAGTTTATTAAAATTCAATTAGGTTTGTTAAGATTTACTAAAGCTTATTAAAATTTATTAAGATTTTTATTGAATTGTTAATTGAATTTGATTTTTTAAAGTTTGGTTAAGTCTTATTAAAATTAAGTTCATTAAAATTTATTAAAGTTTATTAAGTTTTGTTGAGGTTTGTTATTATGATTTTATTTAGAGTTAATAGTTGGTTGAAATTAATTGAAGTTAACTAAGTTTTATCAAATTTGAATTAACTTTTTACGATTTTTAAATCAATAGGGTTTAGGTCCAACAATTCAAGTTTATAATATTTGTATTAAGCTTAAATTTGAGGTTCAAGTTTGAGGTTTGGATTTGGAGCTAACTCAAAATTAAGATAAACTGGATTGCAATTGGGCTTATTTGAATTGAGTTGTTATTGAGTTTTGGATTTAATTTAGTTGAATTAATCTAGATTGGATTTGAGATTGGAATTGATTTAAAATTGAGTTGACTTAAATTGAAACTGAGTTGAATTTGAGATTGAGTTGAATTTTAAATTAAGGCGTAAGAAAGGGTAATAGATGTCTAGATAAAGGTAAAGCCCAAACCTAAAATGACTAAAAAATGTAGGTTATAGGTGGACCAACCTAAATTTTAGGAATAAAACTCCCTGTCAAGATTTCTTTGGCTTTCTATCATCTAAGTTGCATTAACATCCTTAGATTATTAACCATCAAAATAATAGGAGGTCTCTCTTGTCATCATAGCAATGACTTAAAATAGATTTTCCTATTATTAAGTATTTTTGGGTACCTTTGGTAACCATGGTTTACTTGCTACAAGGATACCTCTATAGTCCAAGGGGGTAGGTTATTTATTTTAGAGGTCCAATCCTTGATTCTATCTATAGGAACCTAGTAATCCAACCTAAGCTTCTAAACTAAACTACTCTATGATGTGTGTGGACCTAGGTTCTCCTCTCTGTTGGCTAACCTTGGGTTCATAGTTTGAAGCTATCCTAGGTTGGAGTTAGTTGATTTTAATTATATTCAAGGTTCACTTTTTTACGTACATTTTTTTTTTTTATTTTAAGTTTATCAGTTATGGTGAAAAAGTAATGTTCTTCTAAGAGTTTTGATATTCTAGTTTTCCTAGATTATCAGTTGGAGGGAGCTAAGAATTAGGACTCTTCTAATGGTTTTGAGTTCTAATTTTTTATCCTAAATGTTCTTATTCTTCATCCCTAGGATTATCCTCTAGTGTTCAGTCTTGTGTGAATGAGACTTATATTCAAAATAATTAAACCTTCTAACTTTATGCTCTTCATATTTAAGGATGATTTATATTCTCACCAAAAATATTTTATTTCTATACATAAAAGGGATCTTTAAGAAATTTATTTTATCATTCAAGTAGTGTGAGTGATACAAATTTAATTACATATTAATTGTGTAGAATTGAGATGGCCCAAGACTTATATACTCAATGTCTAAAACTATAAAATCATATGAGATGATTAATATTATGAACGTGATTAATAACATTTTTTATCAATGTAACCATCTGGATTGGCGAATTAAACAACAATTTAATCATATTGCACTTTTGAAGAGGCAAAAGTACGTATGTATAAGAAAAACGTTTGGATTGAGGATAAATCAACAGATGAATTTGCTGACCGTCCTTTCAATAACTTATATGTGCATCACCAATCTATGGGAGATCTTATAGAAGAAGAAAAAGATGAAGATGAAGATGTGTAGTGGCTCTGAAGTACAAAATTCTAATTTAATAACTTTTATGTGATGTGTTGTGTCGGATTAGTTAATGATGTTAGATTTATATGTGTTTGATGTTGGTATTTGATTTTAATTTTTAGCGCCAAGTTGTTGTTGGTGTTATTTTGACACTGAATTATATGTCGAGGTTTCAAAATATTTGTTTGTAATTGTTTGGAAATGGATATAAAAGTGAGTTATTTGTTGTTTGTGAAAATTGAAAGTTGGACGATTACTTAATTATAAAAATTAATGTGAATTTGAGCTAAATAGAGTTCGGAAGGCCTTGGTGTTCAACGATTCTAAATTCACGAAAAAGGGCCTAATTTTCACCATTTTTTGCATGTTTCTTCTTCTTCTTCACGAAGCACACTGAGCAACACCCTATGGCTTCATCATATTCAGATTTTTGGTGATTTCAAGGAATAAAAATGTTGGATTTCTTCTTCTACCAATAAGAGCTTCAATTTATCTTAGAAATTTTTATTTTCAACATAAATTTTTTCTACATTATGGAAATACCAAAAATGAATAACTTGGAAGGATTTAGTAAAGAATCCATGGTGTGAAGTTTCTCAGCACTGATTTTGATATTAGGAGTTCATTATACCTTTATTGCAAATTTATTTGGACTTATTATGAATTTTAAGAAATTTTATGGCTCCTAAAATTAAGAAGGGGAAAGGAAGGAAGTCTTTGATGCTAAGAAATTTGTCAACATCAATGCTCAATATCATTACAATACTCTCCTCAACTATAAAAATTTAATTCAAGAGTGTGCTTTCTTCAGACCTGGAAGTGCTATAGAAAGCTTAATTACAGGCCGACATTGCGAGAACTTCTGCTACTTTACAGCAGCGCAGTTATCTCAGTGGTACGAGAACTTTATGCCAACCTCCGAGAAGCCACTTTTGATCAGATTTTTGTTCGTGGAAAAAGGGTAGAATTTACCCCTGAAAGGATTAATGCTCTTTATTAGATTTGGGATGAGATGGATTGTGAGTACTCTTCTTTTGAGACTTCTGATTCAAAGGTGGATGAGGTTACTGCATTTTTGACTGATGGAAGGGGAGTTTAGAAAACCAGGAATGACCACAAGGTAAACTTCTCCATTTCAATGTTAAATGCACACTCCAAAGCATGAAATTATTTCATTTCTGCAAGACTTCTTCCTTCTAATCATCTTAGTGAAGTGACTAAAGTGAGAGCCACTCTAAAATTTTGCATTCAATAAATGAAGTGTATAAATATTGGCGCTCTTATTTATCAGAACATCCTCATTTTATCTAGAGGTGGTACTAGTGGAGGTTTAGGATATATTGCTTTGAATTTCACTTTATGTGAACAATCAGGAGTAGGATATGAGAGGTGGGAAGAATTATTATAGTCCCTAAAACCAATCAGTAGACCCAACGTGCATACTTATGAATTATTGGTTGGATTAAGAACTAAGGGTGGAGCAGAGACATATCTTCTACTTCAGCTTCTAGACCTTCCACTTCTAGTACTACTTCACTGGAAAGTGTAATGGAGCAGTTGTTCATACATTAAGGAGATATTTGACACTACAAAATCTGGTAAAAAGCATTGAAGCTCACTTGTTTCATAGTGATGAATACATGCAGAAAAGCGTTGATTTCAATATTTATTTTCATGAGACTATGGTAAAATTCATGAGGGGCAATCATGCAGTGGAATTCCCTACTTGCCCCAGCTTTACACCTTATGAGAGCGGAGAAATTGAGGAGGATTTAGAGGAGGAGGATGAAAAAGATGATGATAGTGATGATGAGGCGTATTTTTATCTTTATTTTTTATGATTATAATTTGCTTTTGTGTTTATGGTAGAGAGATGTAGTCTCTATATTATGTGTTATGGAAAACTATCGTACTAAACTTGTTATTTGTGGTACTGGATTGGTTGTTTTAACTGTACTCTTGTCTGTTTTTAAAATTATTACTTATGTTTAGAATTGTCTTTTACTTAGAAAATCTTTTTGATCATGTTTAATGAAACTTTATGTACTGTTATACACCTGATCTTTTTAATTAGTATCTGCAAAGTTTCATGTTCAAAACCCTGTACGGGTCAATCTTATTAATTGCATTTATTATTTTCTTCCTACCTACATTTCTGCACTATATGTTTTATCTGTTAAAAATTTAAGTTTGGGGGAAGGAAATTTTTTTTCTTAAATGAGATTAAACTTTATTTGTCCTCAATAAACTATATTTTTAAAATTATTCTAACATGACCTTTTGATATTTGAGGTTAACTTTAGATAAATATATTTTTTATTTTTTAAATATCATACTAAACTTAAGTAAATTTTTTTAATAATAAAGTTTAGTTCTAGAATTAAGATATTTAATATAAAAGTATAAGACTATTCTTTTATTATTTAAAGCCAAGAGAATTGTATTTTTGAAAAATTAAGAGTCTTAGAGTCCATATAAGAAGAAAGAATTAAGACTCTATGAAAAATCTTTTTCAAAGCTAATATGCATTTATAAAGTAAAGAAAAGTAAGAAGTTTTTAAATTTAGGAAGAGGATAGTGAAGTTCAAAATTATTAAAGACTATCCAGATATAATAATCCTCACATGAAAAGAAAAGAAGAAAAATAAGGGATTGAAAACAATCCTAAAAGAAAAAGAAAAGCAAAACCAAAAGAAGAAAAAGAAAAGTAAAAAAAATGTGAGGAGAAGCTTGAGTTGATGTCTAATCAAAAATTGGCTTCAGTTGAATCATTTTAAGGAAAGGGACTTAATTACATTTCTAAACATATGTTTAAAATATTAGCAACCTTACAAATAGAGTTCTCATGAAATTATTTTTCAAATAATTCATCTAAGCCTCTTTAGTATGACAAATTATAGTTATTCCTGAAATGAATAGAAAATCAGAACTCCTAGACATGATTACTAGATATTCTTACATTTACAATTTTAACTTGAGTT
This sequence comes from Phalaenopsis aphrodite, assembly GCA_003013225.1. NCBI lineage: Eukaryota > Viridiplantae > Streptophyta > Magnoliopsida > Asparagales > Orchidaceae > Phalaenopsis > Phalaenopsis aphrodite. Next base: position 158,098 of record NEWO01000855.1, read on the forward strand.
ATTAAAGATTTTTCTAAAGTTTCACTATTGTATCTATAAAGCTAAAACTAAAGAAATCTTTAAGTAAAGCTCACTACCTTAAATCAAAATTTTTACATAGTAAAAGAGTTACTTAAGAAATAGTAACAGTTAAGTTTGAAGGGTTTTAACATGCCTAAATATATTCAACTTTTTATATATCATTTCAATGCTTACTTTTAGTGATTTTGCATTTTAAATAAAGGTATTTTTATGTTTTTGTTGCAGGTATACTATGTTAGGCATTTGGAGTTGAAAGGGAGCAAAAAGAATGAAATTTGGAGTAAAAAGGCAACTTTTTGAAGATTTTGAACTAGCGCCTAGGTGCCAGAATTTGGCACCTATGTGCCAAAATACAAAGAAGGAGGATCCTAAGTGTCAGATTTTGATGCCTAGACGCCAGAGATGGTTATTTTTCTAAATACATTGAATTTGTATGAATTCCGAAGGGGTGTCAAAGAAGACTCTTGGGAATTCAACCCTAAATTATAAAATAGTGATTTTATAATAGAAAATAGGGGAGAGTTAGTGTGCATTAGTGTGTATTAGTGGGAATTAAGTGGCGCGAGAGTGTTAGAGAGGATTTTCTCTAAGAGTTGTAAGAGAATAGGGAAAGAGAGATTTCTTCTTCATTACATTTCTAAGAGAGAATTGAGTGATATTATAAAGAGAGAAAGTGATTCAAAGGAACTTAAAAGAATTTCCTTATAGAGGAGATTGAGATATGTTGTTGTAATTTACTTTTTCTTATTGTGAAAACTTGTTTTTATATATAACCCATATTTTGTTTTATTTTCCTTGGGAAATCTGAGTAGTTTGCTTTATCATTCTCCTTACAATGAGATATAGTCATGTGCAGAATCACAATTATTTCAAAGCATTTCAATTTCATAATTGTGATGATTCAAATTTCTATTTTTATTCACTTATCAATCTGGCCAATTAATTTGTTAAAATTTGTTGTGAACCATATGATCCGAGAGGACTATGCTTTCTTCAACAAATTTAAAAATCATATTTGATTTCATGAATGAGAATGAAGTTTATGGGTTCACTGCAAATAGATAGGAAAATATGTTTTGTTGGGCGTAGAATTAGACATTTTAGAGTAACAGACTAAAATCTTTAATTTGGTCTAGATGTTTGGAAACTAAAGCAAGATGTTAGCCTTTAGGTGAGGGGAACGTGGGAACTCTAGAGTGAGACCTAGTAACTTCTCAGCCTAACCACAAATTTAGGGACTAAACTCTGGATTAACCAATGTTCTTTGTCACTTGTAAAGAGAATAAAGAATAAAATTGCTCATATTTGGCACAACATAATTTACAAATATTTGGATTATTTACTGACATAACCTCTTTGTGAAGGGGAATGATACTTTCTTAAATTTGAACTCTTCTCATAAAACTTAATTTAGACACATTAAATTTAGCTTTGAAATTTAGAGATAAGTGTAGTAAACATTGTTTATTAAGTTGCAAAAAACAAATTTCAACTACTTTCTTACATAAGTTTTTATATATAGTTTAGATATTTTTTCATTGAGTTATTATTATAATAATTTCTACCTCTCTGTGTGCTAGATACTTAGGACTCCATTAGAGCCTTATATTACTTATACGATATGTATACATGTGTTTGCATCTTAGTTATTAATTATTTTTGTGATTGACTTGCACATTTTCTAGATTAGTTGTTCACGTATTAAGCACAACATTAAGTTTTTGTGTAGCACTAGAGTCACCGCCCTCCGATGTCACCAATTATTTACTCAAAAAGCTCAACATAAAACATAGTTTCTCCACTGGAAACTTTCCAAGTGCACTTTTTCTCAACCTAGAGTTCTTCCAAAGTTCTTGGTTACCTATTTGCCAGAAGCATAATTTATCTGCTACACATTGAATAAACTGGAAGTTCAATACATTTATTTTATAAAATTTTGCCTTCTAGCCAAGTTTGTATTATAGATCTTGATGATCGTCTATAAATTAAGCACGTCAAGCACAAATATTTGGATTTTTAAGCATTTACTAAAATCTCTTTAACATTAAAGTGGAACACAAAATATTTCTAAGATGCTCCTCAAAATATCACTTTATTTGTAGCTTTATTTAATTTACTCTCCTTTGACAAAGAAGGTTGGTCAGTCTTCTATAGATCAATTCACTAACAAATTCCTTGAGGAATGACATGTTTATCACCTTTTTCATCTTTAAGTTTGGTTAATTTTTTAGTAAAATTTCAAAATCTTTTCATAGATAACCAAGTATCTAATATTCTCTTTAGTGTGTTAATCATGGAGAGTTTTTAAGATTAAGAACTAATATATGGGTCATCCCAAAGATCAAGGTAGATCTTTATATTATAAGATATTAAATGATTATGTGGTTTTTTATTAATTAGAACATACAAAGAATTGCCAAAAGAGAATAATTTAAGGACTCTTTGAATATTTTTTGTTAGTGACTGATCTTATTCATTCTCTTGAAGGGTACTAATTTATTTTCTCTATTTAGCTTAGTAGTTGTGATTTGATCAACATCCAAAGAAGTGCTTAGTTTTTTCATAATTTTTGCAACCATGTTTTCATTTCGTAACACACGGGTATATTAGATAGCTTAATCCATATGATAACTTTGAAATCCATGCCTCTTTTATGGATTCAAATTTTCATGTCGATTTTCTAAGCACAAAGGGATGCCTATTGATGAATAACAATCCTCAATCCAAAATCATATCAAAATTATTAACATAGTTGAAAGTAAACTAAAGACTTGTCTATCATAAATAGTTCAGCTAACTAATTTCTAGAATAATAAAATTAATAAAATTATCATAAAAAGCCTCCATCCAAAAACATGAACATTGAAGCAGTAGTTTTAGTCCTTAGCACCTTAGGAGAAGTTGACAATCCCTTAAAACTAAGCATAAATTGTAGAGAAAAGTTGCATGTGTTAGGGATTTAAGATGGTTATTAACCATTGGACTTCATGTTAATAATAGAAGTTTTAAGATTGAAGATGATATTTATGATCAAATTATTTGAATTGTAGAATCAAATTATGATTAAATTGTAGAATCAAATTATGATCAACATATATTATATAAAGTTTTATAATTTGATTTGGTATGAGTGCAATATAGGAGTTAATGATTAATACCAAAATACGCACATCTCAAAAAAAACTCGTTCTGATCAAATATTTGTATTGAATATTTGGTTGCACCTTCTACCATTACACTATATGTAGGGAAGTAAATGAGCCAAAAACGAGCGAGACCAGGCTCAGCTCGTGTTTGGCTCGTTAAAAAATATTATTGTTCATATTCAACTCGTTTATATTTCGAACACAAAAGAAGTGTGCTCATGTTCGACTTATTTACTTGGCGAGCCGAACACGAGTTGTTCGTGAACAAAGAGTCAGTTTGACAACCCCTGTTTTTTTAATTAATAAATTGTATTGATTATAAATCTTTCTAACATTGTAGTCAATTCATTTTTTTTTAAAATAATATATATATATATATATATATATATATATATATA
>NEWO01000855.1:162397-208474 GCA_003013225.1 Phalaenopsis aphrodite
TTAATCTTCCTTTTTAGCCAAAAAAAAAAAAAAAAAACTTTTCACAGAAGTGAACATCAACACGTGATGCAAAACAAAATATTCAAAGAAGCACACTTATTCTTAATCCAATGTACTATCTACATGATTCCAAGTTGTCGTTCATTGAAGAAGGTTGTTAAAGAGTGCCATCCTAACGACTCATTGTCCACATTCTTGGTACCGACTGTACTCCTAATCTTATGACATGGAGCCGTGTCACATTTTACTTCGTATAATATATAATATCCGAAATGGATGGAAGTGAAAAGTCTTGAGTATTTAAAAGAAAAAAATAAGAGATCATTGATTTACTTTGTAAAGTGTGATATAAACTTAAATAATTTTTTAATATTCGAATAGATAATCGAGCTTCTTTGATTTTAAGTTGCATTATTGGGGTTTGTGATGGGACGCATGCACTTATCATAGGAACTGTGGTGGAAGCCACATGAGTGAGTTTTGGATTGTAAGTGCCGTTTTATTTTCAGGGCATTTACTTGTATACCATACAATTTTTATATGTACTTATCTGACACTGAAATTTTTATGTTTACGTACATTTCACTCAAATATTTAACATTACACAAAAAAAATATCATTATTTATTGAATCTCAAAATGTCCTTCAGGTCACGTCTAAGGAGTAAAGCATTGGTTGAATGAGAGGAATTATGGGAAGTAGGAGAAAGAGTAAATCACAGGCAATGTTAATTCTTTGAGAATAGATTCAGTAGTCATTTCTAAGAAGATGACCCTTTTATTTATGTCATAGGTGCCTAGTTAATTACAAAATTGTGCCCAACTTAATTGGAGCGTTACAATGAATTTATGAGTCATTACGCATTTACATATCTGTAACTAACCTTGACACTATTGACATTGGTAACTGATTGACCTATTGGAATCCCTAGTGTTTTTAGATGAAATTTTTGAAATTTAAATATGTTTTATGGATTTTATAACTTGAGTTTTTCCACAATTTAGTACTACACACAAGATATTTTACGCAAGTGTACGTATCATTCAAGTAAAATCAAATTTTTGAATATGGAGTATTGATCCCACAGGGAAGACTATTATTTTAACAACTTAAGAAAAGTTTTAGCCTATTAAAAAGAGTCTTAGCCTAGAAATAAAATCGATTTAAATTGTGCTTGTAAATTCTTCCAAGATATCACTAAACTCATAGATTTACTCTAAAGTTAACTTTACTAAAGTTAAATAAGTTAACAAAGTTCAAGTGATGAGAAATACCCTCCCCTTGCAATAAAATAAGTAATTTGTGTAGGACTGGGACACATATAATATAGATTGTAATTAGTGACAAACAGAAGCATTCATCTTCTTACCCTCTTTCGAGTGCATAAAGAAGTTTGTTTTAACTAGGTAAGTATTTTTGCTTGTCACCCTAGAAACCTCCAAGTTACCCTTATCAAAACCTTTATTTCTATCTATTTACACGGCCCATCTTTATGGAATCAAAACATATTTTAACATACCAATTGGACAAATTGATAAGTAAATGAAGCAGGAAGTAAACCAGCACAATAATTAAAAAAACTCATTATCAATGTATCCACAAACCCACACATACTACTACCTCATCATAAGAGAAGGTACAAAGGATCTACTTACTGTGCATGAAGATAACACAACAATTCATTATCTTACAATAAAGAAAATTCACACACAATGAGTTTGGAGCTAATATAAGACAACTCAGAATGAATACTTATCTTTCTCCTTGAGAAAAGAAGTAAAAACTCCTCCCCAAATGATCAACATATATTCCTTGCACTGCTCATAGCAATCTTTTACAATATCCTCTCAATTTTCTCAAAGAAAATGCAGAAAAATACAAAACCTCACTTTATACGCTACTTTCCTTCACACTTAGACTTTTTTCCTTGTCATAAAAAATGATCCTCCCCCTGTTAGAACTGCTTCTCCCAGCTCATAACCTTTAATTTCATGCATAACCACTGTAGAAACTGCACAGAACAGTTCTGGCGCCTAGGTGTCACTTTCTTGGGTAAGCATGGGAAACAACTAGCGTCTGGGCGCCAGTCTGTCACACCATGGTGCCATGTTCTCCATTTTTGGACGTCAACTAATGCTTAGGTAACCATCTGAGGCGCCATGGAGCAGCGCTAAGGCCTTAGAAGCTAGCGCCTAGGCGCCAACCTGCTATTGCTCCATTCCTCCATTTGCCTCCTTTTCGATCTGTTTTCGCTCCAATTTGCTTAAATGTTATTATACCTGCAACAAAAACAAGACAATATATTCTCTTAAAGTGAAATTTCATCACAAAGAATATTGAAATATAAAGGAAAATGCTACAAGTAATTTCAAAATTCCTCAAACTTAAACATTAATTGTCCTCAAGTAACACTACAACTTTAAAAACCAAATTTCTTAATTTGAGGTAGTGTGTTTCTTCAGGATTGCTTACAATTTTGCCTCAAGAATGTCATAGGGCAACCTAGAGGAAATTCTAGTGAATAGGGTTAGGACTAAGGTATAAGATAATCTTGTATTCAACTTAACAATTTTGATTTTCTATTCACTTCAAAATTAATTGTAATTGACCAAACTTGGGATTCCTAGAAAGTGTAAGAGATAGAAATTTAAGCACTCTATTTGTAAAGATTTGACTAATACATTTATGTAATAAGAACAAGCTTAGGATTGTATCTAAGTTTTCTCCTTTAAAAAATTTCAAGTGAATAATTTTTTATTAGGCTTCTTCTCAAGATTTTCCTCACTTTTCATTTTCTTTTCTATTTTTCTTTTCCTTTTCCTTTTATTTTCTTATTCTTTTTAGATCATTTTCAATCTTTTCTTATTTTATGTAAGTAGTATTATATCTAGATTGGCCTTTAATGGTTTTGAATTTCACTATCCTCCTCTTAAAGTTAATAACTCATCACTTTACTTCACTTAAAATTTGTGAGTATTAGTTTGAAACTTTAATAGAGGCTCCACTTTTATAAAGTGTAAATCTAGGAATCCTAATTTTTCAAAAAGACAATTCTATTTTTATTGTAAATAGATAAATCATTTTCTATTATCTCCTACAAAATTTCTTAACTCTAAAATAATCCTATTTTTCCAAAATTTCAACTAGGTTTTCCATAACATTCCTAAAATAAAAAATATAGTTCCCTAAAGGTAAAACCACATACCACAAGTCATTTTAAAGTGATGTCAAGTTAATATGTAAACTACATGAGGACAAATAAAATTAAGCTTTTAAAAGTTTTTCTCCCCCCGCCCCTCCCAAACTTGATTTTTAACATGTATAACATTAAGAGCAAGTCCCCACCAATTGAGTTGTTGAATTGTTGGCTGACACTTATGTGTATGACACAAGTGTCATGCTGGAACAAGCTGATGCAGAGGACCACACTGCCGACAATTAAGGGGATTGCCTCATTTTTATCGGTACCAGTTCTGGTGGGGACTTTTGTTACCATTTTGTATAGAGCTTCGGTCGATCCTAAATCAATACAACATGATTCATGCCTATATTAAGCCAAATTCCATCATGAAGGTCATGACATGTGTGGTTCACATGTGAATGTTGGAATACATCTGCTTCTGAGAGTTACTCTCCCACATGTTCTCATTAAGGGTGGAGTGGAATCAATAAGTTGTTTTTGACTCAACTCAAAAGTTTCACCTGGTTGACTAGGAAAACATAATTAATAACTGGAAGCTTTGGTTCTTAAGGGACAACCGCAAGGATTGAGGCATTGCTACCAGACCATCTGGAGCACGTACAAGAAGAAGAAGGAGATTCTTCCTCGATTAAAATAACTTTAATCAATCATTTTAGGAAAGCAATTGTCTGTGGTTCAGTATATCAATCCCATGACTGTCAATCAAGTGCTGACCCTGAGCAAATATGGCCCAAAGACACTAGAGTTGTGGGCCACCTTTAATGAAGCAATAGAGAAGAAGCAGTGGATAAAGTCACCTAACTCTCAAAGAAGGAGCTAGGGAAAAGAAAGAAAGTAGGAGGCTCTCCTTTAAGAGGGATGGACAAGGAAACAAAGGAAGGTGATCCGACAGGGGGGCACAGTTTCAGGTTTGAATCTAATACATTTAATCTCCAAAGAATTGGTATTTATTCAAAATAAAGTTGCTAGTGAGTTAATTTTAATCAAATAGAAGCATGCTCTGATGAATTTAGGTTAGTTAATGGGCAAGCATCAAGCAAGCCAACTCCTTCTTTTCGGTTAGAGACCAGAGAGTCCTTGGAGTGCCCTTCCAAACATGATGTTTTTCGACCATCGACTTTGGGCTTCTTTTCTCAATCGGAGAGAAGCAGGGTAGTAGGAAATCATCTCAATCTACCTTGGAGCTGAACAAACTAGATTTGGAGGAAGATTCAGAGGAAAATTTGAATTGGAGCCTTGAGTCAACTAAGGCAGCGAGCACTGGCGAAAAGGCAAGGTTGTAGCTTCCATGTTTAATTTCTTCCTTCTCGTGCCTCAAAGTAATAAGAAGGGAGGTTGGGACCACTAGATCCCATTGCAAAATAAGCAACTAAAGGTCTACATGAACTTAGAATCCAACCTTTGTTTGATAAAAGTTGAAAGGAATTGATTCCCATTGAACTCTGAGTTAGTGGGTGATACACCAAAATATTATATACATTTAATATTTATTTTGGTGATATTGTACTTTAAAGAAGGGTATTTTCATATTTTTATTGCAGATATATCAATTTTAGGCATTTGGAGCAAAAGTAGCAAAAATGATGAAATTTGAAATCAAAACTGTGAATTTTGTGATTTTGGCGCCTGAAGTACCACTTTACAGAGAGTTGGCATCTGAAGCACCATTTTATAGAGAGCTGGTGCATGAAGCACCAGATTTGGCGCCTGAAGTGCCAAAACCCAGAATAACGTGGTCTTAACCAAGTTGGGCATGAAGCACCTGAACCAGCGTCTGAGGCGCCAGAGACTACATTTTACGAATTAAGGTGGTTCAGGACGAATTTTGCGCTAATTTTGAAGAGACCACTTGTTCTAAACACCCCATGGAGTGATTCAATGCATCCAGATACTTTGGAAGGTTCATTTATGAAGAGATATATGTCTTTTGGATCAATAGACATGTCTTTTGAAATTTAAAATGGTTGACTTTTGGAGAGAATTATTTAGGGAATTTTGAATTCTTTTTGGAGGTAAGCAGCCTCTAAAAAAAGAGAGGGGAGTCTATGGCATCAAAGGGAGGCATAAGAGGGGATTCAAAAGAGAAGAAAAGCAGGCGTGAGAGGGGTTTCAGAAGAGAAGAAGAGGAGGCTTGAGAGAGAGAGAGAGAGAGAAAGTCAAGGACTTATAGATTTTCTTCTACGATTGTAAGAGGAGAGGGAAGGTGTGAGATTTCTTCTTCATTACACTTCTAAGAGAGAATTAAGAGTGCTTGTAAAGAAGGAATGTGCTTGAAGAGAAATTCGAATATTTTTCTTGGGAAGGACTGTGAGATTATGTGTCTTTTATTTCCTTATTTTTGTAAACTTATTTTTATATATGAAATCTGGGTTTTGTTATTTCTTTCTCATAAATTCTGAGTAGTCTTCTTTATCATTCTTCCTACTTTGAGATATGGTTTTATGATGTATTGATTTTTTTATACGGTTTTAAATGTCAATAATTTGTGATGATTCAAACTCTGATGTTCATTTACCTTTCAATCTGGCCAACTAAAATGTAAAAATGTGTTGAGAAATATATGTTCCAAAATGGCTATGATTTCTATAACATAGTGATAATTACATTTGATTTCATGGGAGAGGATGTCATACATGGGGTTGAGTGCAAATAAATAAGGAAATATACTTTATTGGATGCAGAATTAGAGATTTTAAGGTGACAGATTAAAATCCACAATTTGATTCAGTCGATTGGAAACTAATTTGAATCCATAATAGTTTAGTGTTGACCAGATCTTTAGATAGAAGGGCAGCCAGAGTCCCTATTGAAAGTGGTCACTGTAGAAACTCAAGTCATCTTCCAAGTAGTCAGTAGCTGATACCTCTATCTCCACTTGTCCAAGCATGAAACTTTTGTCATACACACAAGTTTCATCCAACAAATCCGCATTGAATGATGTCAGTGTTTATCACTCGGTCACTCTTACTGAATCAAACAACTATAGGGAATACTTGGAGTCCATGGTAGTTTTGGAAGGAATCTATTCAAAGAAAAGGAGGAGTGGAAAATAAAAAGTGCAACCCTTTTTTTTCCCATTTAACCCTATATATAAGGTATCTAGGGAATGAAAAATGACTCAAATCCATACCTCAAACTTAAAAAATCCACGCCAAATCAGAAAAAATAACAAGAGAACACAGTGATGAAAGTTTTTAAAATATTTATGATGATGATTGCCTTGGGTAACACTTGACCTCAGCTCACAAGACTCAAGTGCAATGCAAGCCTCGCCCCTCCCCCCTCGCCCCTCCCCCTCGGACCTGAGAGATCAAGTTGGTCGTGCGGACATCAACTTGCTCAGTTTGAAGTGTTGCAACCTTGCCTTGCAATATCAGCATAGAGGACTACTAGCTCCTCATTTAGGTCTGATATGGTAGTCTTCCCTTAGAGGCCAGCCTCTCGAGCAAAGGAGTGCATCGTCTCATCCATGCAGTGGGCCAATGACTCATGGGAACCCAACCAACTGTCGATCTCCCTCTCTACATCCTCTGATTTTGATAGATGGCTAGGTGCACCTCCAATCAAAGTTGGAGTAGAAGGTCATGTAGTTGCCTCTGGAGCGAGGGGTTGACCGAATTTTGTGGTCGGAGAATTGATGATTAGCATAATTTCATTTGCAAAAAAATCAGATGTTAGGAAAGGGATAAGGATTAAGCCATCCTTTTTAGAAAGAATTTTCCTTAATCACCATAAAAAATTATCATAACCTTTTATTCTAATTAGCAAGAATTTTTTAATATATTTTTTATTATATTCATTTAGTTTTAAATAATTGCAAAATAAAGTAATAAATGCGTAGTCATAAAAATTAATAATTTTGTGGAGATTATAAAATAACTTAATAAATCAAAATCAATATTACATTTATGTCATATTTTTATAGAAATTTTTAAGGCATTAACTTACTTTATTTAGATTTGATGAAAATAATGGAGTGTTGTACACTAAAAATATGACCACATAAATCTCGAGGAAATTCAATGAATCTCGATGAGCAAACACAAAATGATTGCATCGAAAATCAAATGATGGAGGCACCAAATATTATTTACATCAGTTAGAACCACAAGTCGACCGAACAAAAGTTTCGCCGAATGAAAGAATAAGGGGCACTAGGTCCGAGGAGCTACAACTAGCTCCCTCGAAAGATTTTGGGATTCTTCACAAACATTTCTGACATGTCAAAACATACCACGGGGCAAGTTGGCCGTACAACGCAATCACACATATTAAGTAGTGATGCAATAGTGATGTAATTAGAGAGCACTGCATATCGACCCCATATGAAAAGTGTAATACTTGTTTCAGCAGAAAAATCTCTAGTTTACGAATCCGGTGAAATTAACTTCTATGGTTTACAAAGAAGGTTTTTAAGTTCTAATCCTAATTAACAGAAGTAGATCTTAGTGTAGTAGAGGCAGAAAGCAAAATGGGAAAATTCACGAGAACTCTTCAAGATAGATGAGGCTCATGCCACTATGATTCAGGGATCATGGTGATCATAGCTTCCTAAATATTTTTCTATTCGATCATTGTCAATCGAAAATATAGTACTTCTTATGCCTATGTCTAGGTCAAAAGAAGCTAAAATCCATGAATTTAAGACTTCTTCAATCCCCATGATATACCACTAAACTAATTCAATCCCTTCGGATGATTGCAAAATTTCACTTGAATTTGTCTATCCTCTCAGAATTCTATGGTTAACCAAACAAATCACAAGAAACTACGATAAAACCACTACCCTTATAACACAGAAACATGAAGAAAGGACTAGCCACACATTGTAGAGAAAGCCATAAACATAGAATCCATGCAGATTTTCATTGCAAGAAAATAACGAAAGCAATAACATACAACAAAACTTGTATTCTCCACAAGAATAACATCATCTCCTCTTGTACATTAGAACTCTCCAAAGCTTCTCGAGAAATCAAAAGGAAACAATGTCTCTTGAGGTTTCAATCCAAAGGAACGAGAAAAACAAAAGAGGAATCCTTTTTTTAATGAAAACCATGCTTTCTTGCAGCCTCCAACCTATAAAGGATGCTTAATATTGACCTTGCGAATTAATTTATAAGCAAAGCTCAACAAACGAAATAAAATTCTTGCCAAAATAAGTTTTTGCGAACTGAAACAAGTGTGCCATAATACTGCGTGGGTGCACTATATCCGATGCAGGGGCATCTTGATGTCAGCACGGGTGCACTATGGTATGACCACGAGAGCGATAGGCACGAGTTCCTTACATAGCGCATGAGCACATTGGCAATTGTGCGGGTGCGTCTTAGCTTAAAACGGGGCGTGTTGGCCTATCAGTGTGGGTGCACCAGTCGGAAATCCTTCAATTGTGCCTATTTTCGCTTTTCTTCAATCAAATTTCTTCGTTTAACCTATTCCCTGGACAATTAAGACAAAAATACATTTTTCAAGCATAATATTAGTCAAACAAATGTAAAAATATAGAGAAATGAACTACATATATATCACATATTTCAGTCTTATCAATTTCCAAAAGGCACCCTAATATCTTTTAGATACTATCAGAAGGCTCCTTGTTCAAGAAAAGTTGTCTGTCAGATTACAGTGATACAACATTTGCCTGATGGTCCAAGTTCACCCTAATGATAAGTGGGCCTCCATTGAGATTCTCCCAACAAGCCAACCTAAGATAGTCTAGTCGACCGAAGACAGTCTAGCCAACCGAAGATACTCTAACCAACCCAAGTTCTCCTAGCTTACCAACGATTGTCTGATGACCAAATGATAACACCGGCATGTCATTAAGTGCTTTCCTTTTTAGCAGTTATAAATATGGAACGGTGCCAATGTCAGTTATGGATCTCGAAATCAATTATAAATATGAAGATGTGTGTTAATTACTTGTGACATTCCTATTAGAACATGAACAAATATGTAACTTAGTAGATACCCTCTATGATTTATAAATAGAGAGTCATTTCTTCAAAAGGAAGACTACTAGAGTTATTTTATGAGAACTCACGTTATTGTATGCTATATTTCTCTTTGCTTCTCTCTCTCTGTTCCTTTTGTCTGTCCAACACTATATTCTTTAGGTGTGATCCACGAGACATTTTAAGATTCAACAAGTCTATTTTTTAAGTTAGTATTTTGTACTCCTACTAAAATAATTTTCTTGAAATGAATGCCTCTTGAATTGTATAGCTCTTAATGTTCGATTTGAATTTTTCTTAAAAAAATTTCTTGGGTTTCAACTTGTCCATATATAACAATTTGTATTTTTTAGAAATTTTGAGGGACTCACCCAACTTTTATTAAAGAAATAAATAGCTACAAACTACCAACGAAAAAAAATTACTAATATAACTTCATGCTTTGTAAGTATTTTTGGTTGGAAGAATGATCTATAAGACTTGGTTGCACTTAACAACCAAAGGTAGAAAATGTTTATGGAGATGAAAAGAGAGAGTGTGCTCTGCAAAAAATTGTTAGATTTGCTTCATTTGAAGGAAACATTCTTCTCTCCATCTTCTACATTACACCTACATTTTATCTTCAAGATTGCTAAAAATTTAACTGTACCAAGCAACTTTTAGCAAGAATGCAGCCTTTCTCAGTATAATAAGTTAAATCTTTCCATTAATTTTTTTTATTTAAGTTCTGGTAATTTCTTTGGTTAATAAATGATCACCAGCTCATAATTCATGATGAATATCATGGTATTTTTTTATTATAAATATATTGATTTTTTTTATTTTATTTAATATTTTAATAAATAATTCCTACAAATTCCTATAATATTTATGAGAGAGAGCATCAAAGTACACAAATCGGTTAACTCTGGGGTCCACTTTCATCATCCTCCTTTGCTGCTCCTTGAAAGTTCAGTGGACGCTTGTGATGGAAAATATTTTGCCTTTGATCCCGGCTAAGGGAAAAAAAAAACGGCCACGATGGACCCGCATCTTCTTACGCGAGTTTCCTCTTGCTTCGTAGGTGAACATCCCTCACTTCAACTTTCCTATTTGAAGGCAAGTCCTCTACGTCTGTCATTCTTCCCTGCAAGGATTCCACTTACTACCAAGAAATTCCCTATAATGGGTAGCAGCTTCGCAGCTAGCACGGCCGCCAGAGAGACGCCGGCTAAGGCACTCCGGCGTCTCCTCGAGTCCCCTGGTATTCATCAAGGTCCCGTCTGTCACGATGGTCTCAGCGCTAAGCTCATTGAAAAGGCCGGCTTCCCGTTGGCCTTCATGGGCGGTAGGTGTTTGTTCCGGGGTCTCATCCACGCATTTTCTATAACTTTTCCCAAACAGTTTGTAGAGTCGAATTCGTTGATCGAAATGCTATTTTGATACTTTAGTATCAATTATCTTTTTGATCGATTTTAATTTCTTCCTGATAGTCCAATAAAGGGGGAGTTCTAATTGCCCTAAAACAGCAATATTGAATTCTTCTGCTGAAATGAATTTGGAAGAATGCATTACTGATCAATTACGTGCAAAATGACATAGAAGTGTACCTCTGTTGTGATCGTTGCTCAGTTCTAGATGGCTGCGATTTTGTCATGGAAGATTAATGAAGTTGTCCTTCTTTATTTGCTTTTTTTCCCTTTTTTTTTATGGAAATGCCAGGATTGCTTAGCTTGTTTCGTTACAGTAAATAAATAGTCATAGGAGTGTCTTCAAATGGATAACTAATCTGCCTGGCTACCATTTCCAGAAAAGCAAGCATTAAACTAACAACCTTATAGCGAGTGGACGTATATTTTACACTGTTTGGATCTCTTCAGTGTTCATGAATTGTAACTTGTGTATTACTGTTCTATGGTACAATTTGAGTTTGCATAATTACTTCCCTGCAGATGCTTATATTAGAAAACTATCTGGTTATTTTCAGGGTTCGCTGTTTCAGCTGCTAGGTTGGGTTTGCCAGATGTTGGGCTTATTTCCTATGGAGAAGTTCTAGATCAGGCATATCAGATCACACAAAGTGTATCTATTCCTGTGGTTGGAGATGGAGACAATGGGTATGGGAATTGTATGAATGTCAAGAGAACTGTGAAAGGCTTTATTAAAGCAGGATTTGCAGGGATCCTTCTTGAGGACCAGGTAACTGCTTTAATTAGTTAACTGAAAACTAGCTTCATTACACTTGCTTTGCAGCGGAAACAATATTGAACAAATGGGGGTTTGATTGATATATGTTGATTTTTAATGCGAGAAATGAATAATATAGTTCATGTCTGGAAGATTGAATATCATGGGGCTGCTTGGCCAAGGTTTATCTTTTGCATTCACTTTGTTGAGAGTTAATTAATTAATTTGTCTCTTGCATACTCAAATGTCAAATGATAGAAAGCTTTGATTATATAAAAAATGGAAAGAACTTCATTTCAATAAGGAGATACCCAGTACAGTTGTAAAATAAATTTATTATTATTTTTTTAGTCATATATTCTCCTCGTTTTCCAGCTAAATTTAGTTTAGTGAATAGCTAAAAAGGAAGCATTATATTTATCTTTGATTTTTGTTTTCTTTTTAGTGGGGTGTTGCCAAAGCACATGTTCAATTGTATTTGCAATTTAAAATAATTTATTTAGCAAATAATCAAGTACTTACAAATATACATGTTGGAAAATTTCTGCAAAGGAATTTCATTTTTGCATATTCTAAATTTTATTTTCACATTATTTGAGATCCACTTAACGAACATATTTAACTAATTCATGGCTTTATAATTTCCAAATTTGATTAATAAGTAATAAAGGTTCTATTAAAATATTTAAATATAAATTACTAGTACTTTCCATAGAGCAAGAATATCTAGGAGATGATTTTAGTTGTAACGTTGTCAATTTCAAATGTAAATTTCCCATTGAGTACACTGAGGCAGTGTTTGGTAGCATTCTATTAATAGGATTTATTCGTGGATTTATCTAAAATCCAACCAAATATAAAAAAAAAACGAACATTAAATCCATTGCTCCGTTAAATCCAATATTCTCTTGTTTTGTCTGTTTCTCCTCGCTTTCCACCTCTTTCCCAACCCAAATCCGGATTTATTAAATTTGATTGCCATGTCACTCGCAAACTGTCGTCGAAGTTAAATATGGATTTATCAGATTTGATAAATCTTACGTAACGTAAATCAAAGTTGCAGCCAAACACCGCCCAAGCGCTTACTCTAATTTACGGAAGTCTATTTATTACAACTATTGTATTTGAGACAATGTGCGATCAAAGGTTAAGCATAACGGGCAACAAATGTTGTGTATATTTCAGTATTATGCCTTAATCAATATTTGATGTAATGGCAATTATAAACTTATGGTTGTAACTATAGTGAATACAAGTTTCTTTGTCAACCTGTTTCATGCATCTTAAAAATGATGTATTGCCCATTAAGGCCATGTTTGGCATCATCTAAGGCAGCCATGAAAATTCGGTTAGTTGAATTTACAACATCTAATAGGAATTACTATATTGATAAAAACAATCTTTGCATTCATATTTCTTTTTTTTTATTATTATAAACTTCATTACTTGAGAGTGGGGTTGGAATAGTTGTTAGGTTGCCTTCATTGTGATGTGAAGTTCACGGGTACATATCATTAAAATAAGCTATATGTAAATGTGGTACAAGCTTGCATTATCAACCCTTTTCGATGCCCTGATTTGGCAGGGGCTTCATGCACCATGTTACACACTTTTACTGTGAATTTTACTACTAAATGTTTAAAGTATGCTGTTAAAATAATATGTTAGCTATTGGAGTGAAATTTGTAATTCAAATACTTTTTAAATTACTGTAGGTATAATCAAAATGCAACAACCTTATATTTTTTTGTAACAATTATCTAACATGCAATATGATATTTAGGTGATCCAAAAATTAAGACTCATCTGAGTAGATTGAATAGTATTAGCTATATGAATATAATATAAGAGTTACTAAAGTAGTAAAGTAACTTAAAAATTAAAAATCATGTATTAGTAATAAAAACATGTTATAAAAATACAAGCTTTGCTACAGTTTAAACGGTTATCGTTTATACTAACTCCGGAAATAAGTTTCAGATTTAATTTTCATTGTCTTGACTCTGCTGAGTTAAACATGCTTTATTCTACGTACCCATTGCCCCCATTGGCCCTGTTTAAGCTTATTGATGAATCCCTAAGTGTTGCCCTATTTATGCTTATTGATGAATTGCTAAAGGGCTTGTTTGGGATCAATTTTATTTTATTTTATTTTTATTTTTCATTTTTTCTTATGTTTGTAAAAAAAAAAAAGTTTGTTTAGTTCTTTTGTGCATGTTTTAATTTTTTGTTTCTAAAAGCAAATTAACATGTTTTTGAAACACTCAAAACAACTTTTAGGCATTTCAAGTGTTTAAAAAATAATCATATCTTAGTCAAACATGCCAAACATATTTTATTTCAAATCAAAATATAAAATTATCCCAAATGACCTCTTTAAGTGTTGAGATTCATGAAAACATCTCAAGATGTTTTGAGAATTTCTTCTACAAATCTTTTTTATTGAAAGTATGAATTTCAACCAAGCATTTTTATTTCAAGGGAAAGATATTTGATGCTAACAAGCCATGAGTAATGCAAATCATATCTTAGATAGTGATAATAGTCTTGTTTTAAAGTTGTCGCCAAAAGCTTGTGGACATACACGTGGACGGAAAGTAGCTTCAAGGGAAGAGGCGGTCATGAGAATAAGAGCTGCAATTGATGCTCGGGATGAAAGTGGATCTGATTTTGTCATAATTGCACGTTCTGATTCTCGCCAAGCTATATCCTTAGAGGAAGCATTGTGGAGGACGAGAGCTTTTGGTGAAGCTGGAGCAGATGTTCTTTTCGTTGATGCACTTGGTTCTGTTGAAGAGATGAAGGCTTTCTGCCAAATATCACCTTCGATTCCAAAATTGGTATGTTGATCTCTCCTTATCTGGCTTAATTTTGTGTCCAGTGAGAGTTAAATTGATGGTATTAACAATTTCATATATAACTACTATACAATAGTTAATGTGTATGCATATATATGATACTGCTAAAGCATTCAAGTTCTTCATTAGGCATAATAAATTAATAGTTTAAGGCAGCTTTATGAATAATCTGCCTAGGTTATTGGAACTAGGCCTATTGATGCAAATAGCGGTAATTAGAAGGGAAAATCCTAGAATTTTCCTGGATAATTGTTTGTTTTTAGCATGCAAGGTGTTAACATATTAATTGTTCTAGCAACTTTTATATAAAAACATAATGTCGTAGTAACCAATGATTTAGTAATTATAGACGCTTAAAATAAGGCAAGTGTGCTTGAGTAGTTGAAAACAAGTTACAGCGTATCTTTTTTTACTACTTTTTGTTGCTGCTGCTGTAGTGGCAGAAGGAGAAAACCAACTTTAAAGGGTTTTCAGGTAATTCTAGGGGAATGAGTGAACCTTACGACCTAATTTGGACATAGCACTCTGATTTGTAAAATAGATAAAATGAAGGTTCTGGAAAGGTAAGATGTGCAATTTAATTGAGAAAAGCTAAGCTAAGCTGTCAAAGAAACAATAAATCTTTAGTCAAAATAAAACTCGATGCATGTGGAATGGCTATTTGTACAAGGAAGTTTTCAGAGATGATCATTTAGGAACCTTAAGGTAATATGTGTGGATTAATAAGATTTGGTGGTGGAACAATGACCATTAAGATATGTATAAACATTGATAGTCTAATATGCATTATACTAATATTTTTTTTTTTTCAACAGAATGTTGTATACATATAATTAAATTTTTATTGTATTCTTATATGATGCTTTTTTGATTTATAGATAATAGAATTAATGGGAAGAAGCATTCATAAGGTTTACCCTGAAATTGTTGGGATTAGGCCAAATGATAATAATGATATTTTTGTATTATATAATTTGCTATTTATTATTGAGCATCCAAACTTGTAAGTCTAGAATTAATTCAGGAGGGTACCTAAATTAATGTTATCATAAATTTTTCAGTACTTATTCAACCATTCATTGATAGATAATCAAAAACTCTGCATGAAATAATTCTCTTCCTCTCACAGCCAAAAGTGGGAGTTCTATTTTCTCTCAACCAATGAATAAAAGCTTAGATTGGTATGTGGCTACAAGCATGTAGAACAGCAAACGAGAATGCAACTGTTGGAAGAGAATTGTCCAATGGGAGTGGAGGTTGGATTGACATAAAAACCTGCATTATTAGTGATTTTTAAAACAGTAAGTGATACAGAAGTTAACTTTTATTGTTGCAGCGGACAGTTTTTGGGTTGACCTCTCTTTTGGCTAGGCTTGAATAGGGCCCCAGGGGCCTAAAATTTAGATAACATACATTATTATTTACTATCATGCTTTACATTTGGAGACATGGGTGAAAGAGTTTGTGTTAGGTCAATTCAGTTTAACTATAACTAGCAGATCATGATCACATCATTTTCATTCTTCCTGTCGATAGCATATTATTTTCATGTTGTCATATTGAAGTCGTGTCATTTTTTTCATGATGATTTTGATGAGAAAGGCTTGTGCTTTGTGGAGAGGATTGATGTGTTTAAAATGTGTTGTGATGTGTAATGTGTTCACTGCATTATTTGTATCATTTTTATATTTTTGGTGGTTATATTTGATATGTATGTGAAGTATATAGGAAAAATTGCAGCATTTGGAGCAAAATGGACTAAGCCATATAAAAGCGCCCCAACTCCCGTGAAAAGCACTCCAACATCAAATTCAGCCACATCCAACAACAAATCCAGAGAGCACGACACCACGACGTTAAAAACAAGCACCCCCACACCAAAGACTAGTGCAACCATGCTTCAATAACCTATTTTAATAATCCATAGCCACGTAATGCGACTCCCAAACCAGCACTACGACTCCTATAACTAGTGCCCCGACACCACCTAGCAAGCGTCATTGTGCTTCCCATTGACTTAGGGTGGTTTTGGAAGTTTTGCTGACCTTTCATGGATGAGAGATGATAAAAATAGTGAATCTCCTTCATGAGATGGACTTCTTGATGGCATTGAGAGACTCAGACACTCTTAGAACACAGGTGAAGAACTCTAGAAGGAGCACTTAGTGTAGGAATTGTGTTAGAGTGGTAAGGGGTGATTGTGATTGAGAGTGTTTTTACTTCGTTGTGTGTGACTATGAAAGGGTGTAATTCTAATCGAGGAAGAAAGGAAGGAATTTCTAGTGGCGATCAAGACTTGAGAACAAAGATTGCTTTCTATTAAGTTTTTCATTCTTTTAACACTTATATCTTGTTTCAATTTATTAAATGTAAGTCATGTTTTTATTTAAAATCATGCATAGCACTTAAAATCTCTCCCTTGAATTGAATTTCTTTAAAATCTAGAAAGATCTATGCTAGATTTTTTTAAATTTTAGAATATTTGTTTTAACATTCCAATCTTAGTTTACATTCAAACGGGTCATTTGAATGGTTAAAACTAGTCAAATATAAGACCATCTGAAAAAAGTGTTAAAACATAGGAGTATAGAACAAGAATATTGTCAGTAGATTTTTACAATCTTTTTAGGGAATGTAGAAGCCTGAGAATTCTTGTAGAGTTGAAAAACTTAACTATAATATGGGATTCCAATGCTTGTTATATCTCTGAACATAGTAAGTAGTAATAGGCTTGATTGACAACTTTTGTAGGAAAATCACTGGAGGAATTTAGATTTCAATGAACTAATTCAAGGGAGATTTTCCTATCATTTAGTAAACTCTTCTCATTTACATTAGATTTTCACTTTAAATTTAGGAATTTAGACACTTTTACAATCTCAAAAACATTTAATATTTTGAACTAAATACAAGATTATTAAATTAGTAATTATACTGTTTGAGAATTATCTTATCTATCATATGATCGATACACAGACTTATAATCCATATACTACTTGATCAACATATATACTTGCATAATAACAAGTGTTTCACTATATTCTGGATTAAGTTTTTGGTGTCATTACTGGGGACACTATGTTAATTTTTCAAAATATGAGAATATTAGTTGCGAATTCACAGTTTATATTTGAAAACTGTAATGTTACGCTTATTGTGAATTTTGTATTGTGTTTATATTTTTTTGTGCTATATTTGAAGTTATAAAAATAAAATGAATATTTTGATTTGGTTTTTAGTTATTTTCTACACTTTATTTGCTTTATTATGTTTGTTGTTATTTGTGTTTGACGAATTGTTTTGACTTACTAGTTTACGGTCATTAGTTTTATGTTATTTGTGTAGGATTGAATCTACTGAACTAGTGTTGTTTCACTCTGTAATAGAAAAATTTGCTAAGAACTTAGAAAACTTACAAAACTTATTTTAGGAGCAATGACTAACCATCTGGAAGAATACATCCAACTTAAATTATTTAGGTATTTTGTTAATTCTTCAGTAGATGAAATTCATTAGAGAATTAATAACTCTAGCGTTGGAGCAAACATCTTTGAACTTAAGCATACAATTATTCAGCTGATCCAAAATAATCACTTTGGAAGTCAATCATTGGAATATCCAAACTCATATTTAGTCAGTTTCTTAGAATTATGTACGACTATTAGGTATAATAATGTCCGAAACTATTTTGTTAGACTTGGGTTATTCTCATTTTTCCTTAGAGATAAGGCCAAGATCTGGCTTAACTCTTTGGTCTGTCACTACTTGAATGATTTAACATAAAAATTTCTAGTTAAATAGTTTCAATCCCTTAAAACTGTCAAGCTTAGGAATGATATTATCTCTTTTACTCGGATGAATAACATGAAGCCTAAGTGAGATTTATGGAGCTTCTTAAGAAATGTCCACACCATGCTTTACCTGATTGATTAATTGATTACAAATTTTTTTATAATGGATTTGTGAGATTGTTGAGGTCTATAATAGATGTTGCAACGGGGGTCTTTAATGTTCAAGTCATTCAAGGAGGTATTTGTACTTATTGAGGAGATGACTACTAATAATTTTTCAATAATTTACTGAGAGTCAAATTTATGAGAATAGTCAGTATTCATGAGCATGATGTCATATCTATTATAACTTCAAAGGTAGCAGCAATGTCTAAAAAATTAGATAAATTAATCTTGAACGTTACACTGAGAGCACTAGTAAATGAGCAGAATAATTAGGGATAGTTAATTGATTTTAATGTTATAATCATTGAATGTTATAAATAATAGACCTAATAAACTTTATTTAAACACCTACAATCATGGTTAAATGAATCACACAAATTTAATTAGAATAATAATAACTAAAATAGAGAAAATTAATCGTAGGCAGTGACCAATAAAATTTCATAGGCAACTGAAATAACCATGAACATAATCTCAGCTCGAGACCGACTTATCCACTAGGATTCACTTATAATAATTAATTTAAAACAAATAAATTATGTTCGACTGAAATAACTATTGAACAAATCACACATGATTACTCGCTTCGGTGTTTGTTACCCTTACCTGAAAGGCAGCAAGCAGCGTAGAACGAGCAACAACTAGCTTAGAGAAATAATCAAGGCTAAAATAAGATTTTATACATGAAAAATAAATAACATGCATGCTCATATATCACTGTACATGTTTACATATAAATCACAATATGTTTGAATCAAGAACATAAAAAGAAAAACATGTAATATAGAAATCAAGACTGTTGTATAAACATGTATGTCATAAATATAAAATCATAAGTATAATCAAAATTATGTTCACAGGTATGTTCATTAGTTTTTTATTGTATGTATTCATATCAATTTAAATTTATATGTATCATTTTATAATAATGTCACTTGTAAATATAAAAACATAAACTATTTCATATCTTGTCATTATGAGTCGTCACCCTGCCCTAAATGTCATATGAACTATTCATAAAAGTTGTCTTTCCCCTAACGTAGCAGTTATCAATAGCTTTCTGATACTAACGATTTTCTAACGTTCTGTCATTGCCAAATTCTAACAGTTCTTAGAGATTCGTTCCCATCAGGAGTCGGAGATATTACATCCCTGCATAGTATACTTGCAAATACTTATGTAATAGTCTACCCATAACATTCCTTGTGACATTTCTTAAAGCATAATACATGTAGCATGCATTCATAGATATTTCATATACATGTATGAATTATAAATGACTACATGCAATATATCATAGCATAACATAACATCATGTGTCGTAAAAGAAGTCAACGTGCATTCATACATTAGCTTGCAGGTATTCATCCACAATATGAAAGAATTTATAAATGCATCAGTATCAAATGTGGAATCACATGAAAATCTATAAAAGATTTTTTTTTTTTTTAAATTAGCACAAGATTATTTTACCTGACTTGACAGAGCAACCCTACGACGTGTTCCCACGCGCTCTTCTCGAGCTCATCGTCTCTCATAGAAAACCTGGGAATTCATAAGTATCGTAGGAAGTCATGAAACTTGGCTCATTTCATAATTTAACCCAAAACATTCCTTATTTGCCAAAACATGCCTCAAACGGACTTCTCGGCATAACCAGCCCCTCCGAAACCATCTATTTTCTCCCCAACTCTTCCTAACATCTCAAAACTCACTTCCTTATCATTGATTTCGTGCTAAAACATGTACGGAAGCTTTTTTATTGATTCTCATTCCAAGTGTCGAGTTAGAGACAAGAAAATTGTTAATTTCCCTGCCGCAACTTTAAATATGAAGTCAAAGGTTTGACACTATTTTATC
This sequence comes from Phalaenopsis aphrodite, assembly GCA_003013225.1. Classification (NCBI taxonomy): domain Eukaryota; kingdom Viridiplantae; phylum Streptophyta; class Magnoliopsida; order Asparagales; family Orchidaceae; genus Phalaenopsis; species Phalaenopsis aphrodite. The sequence goes on from NEWO01000855.1 coordinate 182,397, forward strand.
TCTACAAAACTTTTGCTTTCGACTAACATCAGTGAGGTGAAGAGATAGGCTAGTTTTGAATTATTTTATTCAAAAGGATAATTATTGTTCTTGGCCTCTGTCGGTGATCTGTGCTTTATGTGTTAAGGCAAGGGCTAAGAGTGAGAGTTGGGAGGAACAACTCAACCCCAGTCGAGCCATGGCTAAGGAAACCCTAGCTTCCTATTAGAGAATGTTTTTTTTGGCTTGGTGAGAGTTCTTCTAGACCGACAACCTTGCGGGTTTGAGCCTGACCTTCAACCACCATTTATTCAATTTTTGAAAGATTAGGTACTCTGAGAGATGATTTAGCCATTATTCGATGGTGGCAGTAAGACATGGGCAGACGCTTTTGACCATTACAGTGACCAACACCAGCATCAGTACGAGTATCATACAAAATTTAACTCATCTCCAGTGGATATGTTTTGACACTTCCAATTGAACGCAGAGTCAGTTCCAGTCCAGTTCGCTACCGCAACATCTTTTTGATGCTACTAGGAGTCTATAGAACCCATGGAGGAGGTTGATGATGCCAAGGGGGAAGCCTAATAGGCCGTTTTTGTGACCTGATTTCCTGTTTTTGCTTTATGCTTTGGGGATGTTTGTTTTTTATTATTTTATTTCATTGCACTTGATTTACCTGCTACTGCTATGTGATGCGTATTTTTATTTATGTTTATGTTTATGTTTATGTTAATTTCCTTTCAGTTGGAATTATGTGACAGTTATAGTGTGGTTATGAGTTTCATTATCTAATATTTACTATTATGAGTGTTATGTGAGCTCTTTTTTTGTTAATATTTCTCTTCTGTGATGTGATTGCCTGTTTCTTGCATGCACATGTTATTTTTTATCCTCCACTTGTTTATGTTATGTAGTTACTTTCATATGTAATACAGAAAATAAGTTTGGGAGGAAAGTAATAAATATTCATGTCTAAAAATAATATTAAATAATCTAAATTTTAGTCTTTAAAATAAAATTGGCCGACTTAAAATTGCATTCATTACAATTTAATATTTAAAGGAAATAATTAAAAAAAAGACTCAAATATTCATTAACAATTGAAATTAATTTTTAGTTCACTAATAGATGGCATCTTACTGTAATTAATCATTCTTTCATATAATTTGTTTTAAACACTTAACTTAATTGACTACATATAAATTAATTCATCATATATATAAAATTTAATAACTATCAATCTAAATAATTTAATTAAAATTACTATCTTTTGAACAATAATATTTTAAATTACATTAGAAAGTAATTGAGTATTTGACTTAAGAAAATTGGTATTTAAAATCATTAAAGACAAGCTTAACCAGTTATATTTATCCTCATTAAAAGAAAAGAGAAAATAAAATCAAAAGAATAAAAAAAAAAAAGGCATAAGATTTGAAAGATAAAAGTTTAGGAGCCATTGAGGAGAAGCTTGCCATTAAGCTTTAATTCTAAAATTGATATCAACCTATTTTTCTAAAAGCCAAAGAATCAAAAACCTTCTTGATTAAAATTTAGACTATTATATTCAAAAAGAAAATAACTGAATTAAAATTATTTGATTGATCGATATAATTAAAATATATATATTTGAGAATTAAAATTATTTTTGTCAAATATACATAAGTGATTTAAGGATAATTATGTAAAATAGTATTAACATAAGTAATGTTAGAGTATTATGTATTAATAATAATTCAATCCTAAATTGATATATGTGCACTTTGATATATCTATTTATTTTATTGTTAAAGAACAATGTAATCCTTGGGTAAGATCTATCATGAGCTTCAAAAAGTTTAAATTTAGGTATTGAATTATTTGAGGGTAAGTAATACTCAAGTTTGTGATAATTTAATTTGTTTAAAACGTGTAGTGTGTTTACTGCACTATTCATATCATTTTTATGCTTTTAGTGGGTGTATTTGGTATATATGTGCAGTGTACAGGAAAAATTAAAACATTAGGAGCAAAATGGTTTGAGTCATATAAGACCACCCCAACACCCATGAGAAGTGCTATAGTGCCCAATTTAGCTATATCCAGGGACAAATCTAGAGAGCACGACAACACAACATGGAGCTAGAGACTAGTGTCGCCGCCCACACTAGCCTGGGCCACCGCTCTTCAATGCTCTAATGTGAAAATTTGTAGCCACAAAATATGACACCCAAGCCAGCATAGTCGTACCTATAGCTAGCACCCCGGTCCCACCTAGCCAATGCTGTTGTGTTCCCTACCAACTTAGGGTGGTTTTAGAAGTTTTGCTTATGGTTCAAGCAGTGGAGATGATAAAAACAACAAATTTCCTTCAATAGAGGGACTTCTTGATCACATTGAGAGACTCTGACACTCTTGAAACACAGAACTCTAGAAAGAGCACTTAGTGTAGATAAGAGTTATAAGGATTGATTGTGATTGAGAGTGTTTTCGCTTCTTTATGTGTGAGTAAGAAAGGATGTGATTGTAATTAATCAAAGAATTTCTTGTGGCTATCAATGTTAAGGATAAGGATTGCTTTCTATTGTGTTCTTCATTCTTTTTTAACTCTTGTATTCTGATTTGATTTATTAAATGTAAGTCATGTTTTTATTTCAAATCATGCATAGCACTTAAAATCTCTCTCCCTTGATTGGAATTTCTTAAAATCTTGAAATATCCATGTTAGATTTTTTAAAATTTTGAATGGAAAAGTTGTTTTAATCTTCTAACCTTAATTTATTGTCACACTAGTTATTTGAATAGTTGAAATTAGTTGTAATGTAGGACTTTCGAAAGAAGAGTAGAAGCACAATTGGGTAAAGCATAGGAGTTTTGTTGAATAGGATTATTGACAGTAGATTATTACAAATTTTTTGGGCAATGTGGATGTCTGAGGATTTTTACAGGGTTAAGGAAACATAACTATAAAATGGGTTTCCAACGATTGTTATAGCTCGGAAGATAATAAGAAGTAATAGGCCTCGATCGATAACATTAGTAGGAAAATTACTTTGAGAAATTTAGATTTCATTGAAGCAAATTAAGGGAGACTTTCACATCAGAAAATTCTTCTCATTTACTTTAGATTTTCATTTTGAATTTAAAATTTTAGACATTTTTATAACCTCAAAAGCATTTAACATTTTGAACTAAACATAGGATTAATAAACAAGTAATTGGACTATTTGAGAATTAACTCGTTCCTCGTAGGGTCGACATACAAAGTCATAATTTGTATACTACTTGGTCGACACATACTTGTGTGATAACAAATGTTTCACTGCATTTCAAATCAAGGAAAAGTAAAAAATATCTATAGTTCATTGGTTTTTATTATAGTGTTGGATAATATGAAAGCTATGAAATAAGATGTGGCCAGCCAAAATTGAGATTCGTAAAACTAATGTGTGATAATATTGGTTTGATTGTATTGAGGTTGTGCATTCTCAATATAAGATCTTTGTATTACAACAAAAATATATTACAAAATTATTAGAGAGACATAAGTTGGGATACAAGCCTATTGAGAGTCGCATGTAGTTTAATTAGAAGCTTATTGATGTTGTAGAAGACGTAACAATATAAAAAAGCTTCTATCAAAGATTTATGAAAATACTCATCTTCTTATCACATACTTGCCAATTCCTACAAAATCCTAAAGAAACGCATCTTAAGATTGTGCATGTAATTTGACATCATCTAAAAGAAACCCCAAGTCTAGAAAATTTATTTGAAAAAGGGGAGGATCTGACAATTGAAACATATATATAGATATTGATTATGCAAGGTCTATGGTTAATAAGAAGTCATCTTCAAAATATTATCTATTTTTTGGTGACAACTTCATGATTTGAAGAAGTAAAAAAATAAGATTTAGTTGAGAGATCTAATGCAAAAGAAAACTTTAAATTTATGGCACTTGGAAAAAATTATTTTAGAATATTTAATTTAAAATTATTCTATAAGATTTAAAGGTCCGCCATACCTGGTTTTATTGTGACAACTAGGGCTATCAAAAAAGCTCTTCGTTTGTGAACAGTTCATGTTCGACTTGTTAAATACCTCGTATTCGATTTGTTTGTTAAGCAAATGAGCCGATCACAATCAATTTTGTTAGCTCAATGTATAAATGAGCCGAAAATGGACAAAAGTTTGTTTGTTCATTCTAAAAGCTCGTTTTGACTCAAAGTAATTAAATATCTAAATAATAATATATAAAAATTAAAATAACGAATATCTTTGATATTATATAAAATATTTGGTTTATATAAATGTAAAAAATAAAATTTAGATGTTTGATATGTAAATAAATAAGAATTGTGTGGTATGTATGTAAAAACCTCCTAGATTCTTCCCTAAAGTTACCCCCAGGGGTCCCGCTTGCTACATTGCTGGAAAGGCATAGGTATACATAAGAATTTGGTGTTACATATGGAAATATACCTATAATTCAGACATTTAGCCTCATAAATTCGATGAAACTTTAGTCCCACATCTGTTTGAAATAAAAAGCTAAACAGTCGAGTAGTATGTATGTGAGAAAACTCAAAAGGCGGATGTGAAATTTGGGTTTCACGCATGAAGTAGGGATGGAATTTGTTCTCTCCAAAATGTTATAAAATTAAAAATTAAGTGTTCTAAATTTTAATTTGAGCAAAATTAGAGCTTAATTCGAACAAACTCATGCCAAACACAAACAGGTTATTGGTGAGCTATTTGGAACACAAGCCGAACACGAGTGCCAGAAAATTTTAATGAGCCAAACACGAATAAGCCTTGAGCTCGCTCAAATTTGGCTCGTTTACACCCCTAGTGAAAACAAACTAGCCATCAGTATTACATATAGTACCATGCAACACGATCTAACAAAATATGCTAAAGTTTAATAAGCATTTTATAAAGGAGATGCTTGATAATGGTCTAAATTATATTTTATATGCCCCCACTGCAAGCAACTTGCAGAGATTCTCATTATAGGATTATTAGGAACAATATTTAAAAAATTGACTAGCAAATTGGAATGTTGCAAATTTGAATGGACAACATCCAATCATTTATTGGAGTGGAACTGTCAAAAAAAAATATTCTCAATCAAATTTGCCAGAAACATCGGCACCAGTAATTTTCCACTGATCCCAGTGGTCCTTCACCTTCCTCACATTTCATGTTATTGTATGTTTTCTTCCAGAGATTCTGTAGACTTGTATGAATCCATTACAAATGATGAAATGAGTCACTCAACAAATTCTCTCCAGTTCTTATCATATGTCATCTTACTTTATATCATAATTACTCTCATCATTTTGATATGATTATCAACATCTCATGGTCACTATCACTTCAATCATTTTGCAAATTAACATGCAATTAGTTTCTTTTTAACTACAGCATAAACACTGCATACACATTTTGGTTTTGATTTTCTTTTTCACGTTGCAATATTATCCTCTTTTTTATTTATTATTATTATTATTATTATTATCTTAACCTTTTAGGCCAACATGCTGGAGGGTGGAGGAAAAACACCAATATTGAGCCCATCTGAACTTCAGGAGATAGGATATAAGCTTGTGGGGTATCCGCTGTCATTGCTTGGGGTATCAATTCGGGCCATGGAGGTGTGTTCTTTTACATCTAGTATATGTGCTTTGTAAGTTGATTCGACATAAAAAAACTAAATTTCAAATTCTTAGTTGTGCCTATGCTATTAGTTTTCTTCTTGTTAATTAATGAACTTCAAATGTAAATAAAAAGAAAAATATATGTCTAGTACATATTCTAGTTAATTTATAGTTATGGATTTCTTTATTTTATTTTATTTTAAAATAACTTGTAGGATTATGGTGGCTATGATTACTGAGTCAGGTGTCACCTTCCAAAAGAGCTTTTAGGGGTGGTGGGCAGCCCAGAACTTAAATACTGCTTTTCGGCCCTACACCTAGCTAATGTGAGACTTTTGTCTGTGACATTCTCTTTCACTCAATCACGTTACGCCCTCGCGGATCGGCTTCATCAAGGGTTCCACTGAACCATGGAGAGTGCACACACTTGACACAAGCAATAATTTATTTTGATACCACTTGTCACATCCCAAAAGAGTCATTCGAGATGGTAGACAGCTGATGACTTAAATACTGTTTTTAGGACTCACACCTAGCCAGTGTGTGACTTTTTGTGTGTGACACAGGGCTAGGATCTCAGAGAAGCGCAGGGAGGAGAAAGGAGATGCCTGATAATATAACATAACATAAAAGAATTGCAAAAATTAAAACGAGTATTTTTTGCATCTTTCCTCCGAATCGAATCAGAGGGGAGAAGCACGAAAAACAGGGAGGTAGAAAGCCAGTGAGGTAGAAGAAGAAGAAGAAGAAGCAACGGTAGAGGGCGAAGAAGAAAAAAAAATCAAAAAGAGAAAGAGGAGAAGGTGAGCGGCTCACCTGGTCATTTCCCTCCACTGCTCACGATTGAACCGAAGAGAAGGCTCGGGCGGGCTCTGTCGAGTGCCTCAAGGAACAAAGGAAAGGAGGAGGAAGAAGAAGGGGAAACTTTATTGGGTACCTGAAAGTTTTGACCGGTCCTCACGAGCAAAAGGAAGGACGAGATGAGTTCTCCCCGTCGTGCGGCTCGCAGAGGAAGGAGGAGGCGGGTTCTCGAACCTGTCATGCGGCTCGCAGAGGAAAGAGGCGGGTTTCCCTTGCGTGCGGCTTGTAGAAGCTCGAGCCGAGACCAAAGAGAGGAAGGGGAGCTCGCGTGCGTGAGGTGAGGTTAGGGCAGACGTCCCAAAAAAAAAAAAAGGTATAATTGAGTTTTAAATAAGTTAATATGCATATATGTTATGTATATAAATATGTGAGTGTGTCAGTATATATTTATTTAAATATTGTATTGATAGAAAGTTACTTGAAAAAGTTAGAAGCTATAAAGCCCCCAATTGGATGTTGTAAGTTGACTCGAACTTCCATTATGAGGAAAGGAAAAGTCCCTGGCGTGAAGTGGAGAGTGAAAGTTTAGTGAAATTCAAATTTGTGATTGAAGGTAAGTTGAGGTTATACTAATTTAATTAAAGAATCCTATATGAATATTCAAATTTATTTTTTAAGGCTTAATAGCCGATGTATGTGAAATCAGAATGTAATTAAGTGAGATACAGATGCAAGATACATAATCGAATCATTTAAAAGATAAAGTGTTTTAATTAAAGTTTAATTTACTTATTTTAGATTTAATATTTAATAAAAATATTAATATTTAGCATTAGGCCGAAGAACATTTTGGTCTAGAAGGTTAGGAGATAGAGAATCGGTGTGGAAAGCAAGCTAAGCAGGTGAGCATTTGTACTTTTATATTATAGTTGTACTTGGTTTTTTCTAAGTCTGATTCGCTCTATAACTTGCTTAGATAGTATTTATTGGGTTTTCAACTTCAATCGATCATATTGAGTTTATGTTATTTAAATTCATAATTTAAGTTATTGAATGATATTAAAAGAAAATAAGAATGAGATTTACTATTTTGATTGTTTGCATGTGCATGCTTGATTATGATACAGTCACTTCTTGTGGTACTAGCGGATGAATGTTAATTTATCCATGGACATAAATGAAAAGGACATTGATATTGAAATACCTTAAATGATACAATTCTAGATGATGCTCCTGTGGCGGATGTATACAGATTAAAAAGTTATTGAAATGTGAATAATATACTAAAATATAGTGAAAGTTTAAAATCATCTTGAATTTTCCTATTAATAGTACCAACTGCAAAATGCAAAATGCTCTTATATTTTTAATACAGTTTAATTGACATGCATATTATCTATCTTTTCATTGAATTACTATAGTTTAGTGGTACGAGTATTCACTAGTTTTGTTTAGTTTACTGTTGTTTTATACTAATTTTTCAGATTTAACAAATTAATTAAAATATGAGCGATAGAATGTTTAATTAATTGATTAAAAGATGAGCGATATAAGATAATATGTTTATAGAAGACAGACAACCAGAAATGAGGTAAAAGTTAACTTTATTGCTTTCATTCATTTTTTAATAGTTCTTTCATATATTAAAATATCAGTTATAGAATAATTTTATTTTCTACTATCCGACCATATGTTCTCACCTTGGTTAATTACAAGTCCCGGGGAATTAATACAATCTTAGTGAAAGAGCCAATAGAATAATTACAAAAAAATTTAATAACAATAAAATTGAAAATTTAAATTAACACTAATTAAATAATTATTTTAATTCAGACAAATAGATTCATTCGAGATTCAGGAAGATGGAATGTGGTAGAAAATGAAGAAGCACCACTTGTTGCTAATGTTAATACAAATGTTTTGATCTACATGAAACAGTTAAAAATGGTAAACCACTAAGAAGACCATCTTAAACTCCTTAAGAAGTATCAACCTATCAACAACAACAACAACAACAACTACAAGTATTTATCTCACTAAGTGGGGTTGGCTTCATGAATCTTTTTTCTCCATTAGAAGAAATGCACATGAACATTAATCACCTTGCATTAGAAGCCAATAAATTTGAAGTAAAACATACGATCATCCAAATGGTTCAAGAACAACTAGTTTAGGGAATCACCCACTGAAGTCCTAAACTTTTACTTGATTAGTCTTATAGAACTGTGTCAAATTCATGTATAACGTCTCCAACTATGTTGTTAGACAAAGGTATTATCTTTCTCACTTAGGGATAAAACCAAGATGTGGTTGAACTTCTTAGGACCAGGATTGATCATTACTTGGAACTACTTAGCCAAAAAAATTTCGGTTAAGTAATTCCCTTCATCTAAAATTGTCAAACTTATGATTGGCATCACTTTCTTCATCCAGTTAGATGTAGAGTCCATTTGCAAAGTTTAAGAGATTCAAAGAACTACTTAGGAAATGCCCATACCGTGCCTTATTTGACTATCTGATCATTCAAATTTTTTAAAATGACCTGGTGGGATCTTTAATGTCTGTCATAGGCACTGCAACTGGGGGATCCATTATTGCAAAATATAAATGAAAATGAATAATTTTCAATGGTTTTCAGATAGTGACACTTTTAGGAAAGTAATTAGTGTACAGGACAGATGTTTTAGCTATCATAACCTCTAAAGTTATCATTTATAGGAAGTTAGACAACATAACGATGAATTGAGTGTCAAAATCCCTACCTACTAGTGAGATAGACTATGGACTATTAGGAGATTCTAACACTGTTGCTCTGGAGACCCTGAATGTCGTAGGAAATATGTTCAACAATCCTTATTCTAATACCTACAACCCAGACTAAAAAATTCACTCAAATTTTAACAAACGACCTATCAAAAGCTAGCCTAACACAAAAATGGGTTGTTTTGTTATAAAAATGGGAATATACATAAAAAAAGAACATGTTTAAAGAAAGTAAGGAATGCCAAATGCAAGCTATCTTGACGTTGTTGCTCCAATGTGACGCTTCATAGAGTTTTGGAGGAAATTGATGACATTAGCGTTGTCACTTTCAATAATGATTCAACTCATCTCGTGCATTCACAGTTGGATATAGCATTTGATGGCCAAAGCCACCTCCAATTCAACCCACGTGTTGTCCCAATGTTCTCATTGTTTTCATAACACCAACAAGCCTTAATTGGACAATAACAATCCGATTAGGAAACCAACAGTGGGGAACGCCAATCCAATCGTTTGAAAAATTAAAACAGTCAAGACAATATTATCCAGTGATAGCCCTACCTGGATTGGTAACTGGTTACAAAATTAAGTTGCAACCATAAGAAACATAGAGAGTTAACTTGAGCGATTAGCTAACTCTTTAATTCGTAGACCCCAAAGGACACTCCCCACTAACATTGAAGTGAATCCTAAGAAGAAAGAGAAGGAGCAAGTGCAAGTTATGAGACAGAGAAGTGGGAAAGAGTTGGAAGACATACCTAGGAAGATGAGTAGTCCTATAGAATTATATTCGAAGCCTAAAAAACCCATTGAAGACCTAGTCAAGGATTTAGAAAAAAAAAAAGAAAACTAGAAATTTTCTGACTTTTTCCCTTACTGAGAATTGTAGGCTTTCCTACCTAAGAAATTGCCATAGAAATTTAAGAATCCAGTTAGCTTTACCATTGCTTGTGTCATAGAAGACAAACTTTTTGGGAAGACTGTTATTTAGGGGTAATATTAACCTCATGCCTCTTTTCATTTTTTTAAGATTGGGATTAGGAGAAGTTTAAAAGACCACATTGACTCTACAATTAACTGACTGATTTTTTACTTATTTAGGGGTGATAGTGGATGTGTTTGTTATGATTGAAAAGTTTATCTTTTCTACTGATTTGGTTATCTTAGACATTGAGGAAGATAAGAAAATCCTCATCATATTTGGTCGACTCTTTTTTAGCCTCTAGAAGTACAATAATTGATGTGCAGAAAGGAGAACTTACAATTAGAGTCAACAATTATGAGGTTACTTTTGATGCTCTGAAATCAATGAAGTTTCCCCAAAACTCTTGCAATGATCGGTCGCAGGGTAGATGTGGTGGAGGGTTTAGTTATTAGCTAATTTTTTGAGTCTGTGGAGTTTGAGGATCGTAGTGAGAATTCCTATTAAAAATCTGCTTTATTCTTAAAAGTGGACCCTATAGAGGTGTTTGGGATAGATTTGAACTCTTAGACACTTTTGCCAATGCTAAGTTTTTAGTCCCATCCATAAAAGAAGCTCGAATTGAAAATTCTTCCCAAGCACCTCAAGTATGCCTTATTAGGTGAACCATCTGTTTTGTATGTTATAATTTTTGCTGAGTTTAGTGAACTGAAAGAGGCTAAGTTAATAGGGTGTTAAGGAATTTTAAAAAAGTTTTTGGGTGGACTATTGCTAATATCAAAGGAATAATTCCTTCTTTATGCATGTATGGGATTCTCGTGGAGGAAGAGCATGAAGCCAATGTTGAATCTCAGAGAACGTTGAACCCAATGAAGAAAGAGGTAGTTAAGAAAGAAATTTTAAAATGATTAGATGCATGTATTATTTATCCCATCTCCGATACTATCTTGAGTAGCCCAATTCATTGTCCCTAAGAAAGGGAGAGTGACAATAGTGAAAAATGAAAATAATGAGCTGATACCCACTAGAAGTGTAACGTGCTACAGAATTTGCATTGATTTTAGGAAGTTAGAACAAAGTCACTAAGAATGATCATTTTCTACTTCTTTTTTCTTGACCAGATGTTAGAATGTTTGGTAGGACACTCATTCGTTTGCTTCCTAGTTTGTTGCTCAGAATATCATCAGATTCTTATAGCACCAAAGGGTGGGGGCTAAACTGTCACGACCTGGTCCGGGACTTGGAATTAACCAAAATGAGAACAGACGATTGAATGGTTCAAATTAATTTTTTTATTCATCAATAAATTAACAGATAAAATATCTACTAATCAAAATAAATTAAAGCACTATATTTAAATTTACTTCGTTGTTGGTCTGTATCTTCTATAAATGTTTTTTTTCTATCTTTCATCTTTTATTCAACTAAATTAACCTGAAAAAGTTAATATAGTGAATGCTGGTACTACTAAACTGCAATAATGCAAGGAGAAAAAAAAATATGCATGCAAGTTAAGTTTTTTAATAAATCAATATAAACATTTAAAGTTATTCAATGAATTTTACTGTATCAATAACATATCTATATTATTTTATATCTATACATTCATCACATTAGCACCACCTAAAAGTTTATACCAATTAATGTACTTTAATATCAATTTTCTTTTTCATATACATGCACGAGGACCATAGTGTTCCCCACTAGTACCATTAAGAGTAACTTCATCAGAGTCAATCATGCACATACAAACATTTAATAAAAATCACTTTATAATAATAAATATTCATTTATCATGTGTATCGCAGTCAATATACTTATAAATCATTCAATAATTATGATAAATAATATTTGGCACACATATTATTCCTATAATATGAACAAAAATTCACTAGAATTTAAAATTCTCAATTTGCTGTAATTTTAATATAACTAATGATAGTACCAGGAAATACATTTGGTCTATAATAAGCAAAATATTGTCATAGTATAAGAACATGTTGACTTATCTCGATGTCGATTAAACTGTTTTGCATTGACGTTGGCTCCTCTAAAATTAAATGCCTAAAATAAACATGGTATTCATATTAAAATTTAATTTATTTATTATGTTATTTCATGCTTATTTTTCTATTCAATAATACACACGCACAAACATACACACACATATTATTATTATTATGCCATTAATAAAAGAACCTTATCCCTTCCTCTTGAAACCGCACAAGAGATCTCTCTCCTCCTTTGAGCCACCGCTCTCCTTCCCCACTCTCTGTATGTGATCTGGATCGAATGCACATGTTGAATGCCTCAGTTTGATCCTCCCTTGCTCGCAATGGCTACGTGACCTCTTCTCTACCTTCACACGAGCCTCGATCCTTCGATCGGCCGCACAAGATTGTGCTGCCTCTTCCTTTTTGCTGGCGTCATTGGATCAACTCGACATACCCACGAGCTACCACAGCCTTGGGCTACCTCTTCTCCTTCGGCTCGATGGCATGTGATCGAGTGTCGCCGATTGACTCTCTAGATAAGTAGATAAGTCAACTATTTTTTAATTAGGTAAATTCACCTCTTTGACTTACCAACCTCCCCTCACTTCTTCTCCCACTCTGTTCGGTTTCACTTCTCCTCACTTTCACTTCTGCAGCTTCCAACTCATCATACCCACTCATTCGTTTGTTCTAAAATCGGGCATTGCAATCTTCCCCACTTACATAAATTTTGTTCTCGAAATTCATAAATAGACTTTAAGTCATTTCTCATTAAGCAGTCAACATTAGGTATACGTGAAACTAGAAGTTTTTCATTAATATGAAAAGCAATCTTTATAAAGGTAAAGAGTCTATACAAGATGATTCAACTATATTTCGGATAACAATACTGAAACAAGAGAGTATATTAGGAAAATATCCTTACATATAAAAAGGTATCAACTCACCGGACTTCATCACCATCAGCAGTAGTAAGTTCTTCATGCTCATTATGTGTAAGGGATTATACTCGAGGTCAAACAACTTGTCTTGATTGAACTTGGTTCGGAGCTGAAGCTATAGACTTTATCTTTTTCTACCTATCTGCATACTTCTATGAAAGTGTTGCACTTGATTTTTATTCTTCTGGCATTGTCTGACTAAGTGAGGGCAATATCTATCTATGTAACCATGCTAACGACACCAGTAACATGTATATGGGCCCGTCAAACATTTACCCTTGTGTTGTTTTCCACACTTGACACAAGTGGCTGCGGTACTACATTTCGTTCATCCATACTCTTCCTCTTGTTTTTCTCCTTACGCTTTTGAATAAGCTGAAAATTAATCTCTATTCATTTAACCCACTCAACTAATACTGAATAGTCGTCGATCTTCAAAGGCATGAACAGTTGCCTGATCGAATCCTAATTCGAAAGGAATCTGTAACATTTCTCTTCTGCAGTAGTGATCAACTATGGAACAATCCTTGACAGTGCAGTGAACTCAGCTTCATATTGCATTACTGACTTCTTTTCTTGAACTAAATTGATGAATTTGTCTTGCATCGTTCTTCGAACGAATATGGGTACAAACTACTTTATAAATAGCCACACGAATTCCTTCCAACTGTCCATCATATTGGGAATGTCCCTTAGCTTGTCCCGGCACAACCCACACCATCTTATTTATGCTTCTCCATCTAGTACAGACATAGCTAAAGATACTCTTTTTCATCCGGACATATCATGCTATTTAATATCTTCTCTTTTTTTATTTGTTAGTTTTTAACTTCAATTCGGTCTATAGTTCCTTTTAACAAAGTTGGACACAGATTTTGAAATATCTTCAAGTACTTATCCACAACGACTATTTCACTTCTGATAGACTGTGATATGTGCTCCTACATTAGCTGAGTCATAGTCACCATCATCTAGGTCAGGACATTCGTGTTCACATTTATAATAGACTTTATTTCATTTTCTATCGGATTATTTTCTATAATTTCGGGTGTATCATTATGTCTTAATGGATATAATTATTAATTTGCATTAATTTAAAATTTTAATTTGTATATTAAATGTTTTTTTTTATAATTATATTATTGGCTCTTTTATTAAGATTACATTAATTAATCGTAAGCATTGTCTATAGCATCACTTTTATGACGACCCGACTTGGGACATAGAATTGAACAAGATGAAAGCAGACGGTCGAACGATACAAATTAAAGCTTCTATTTTCATATATAAATTTATTGATGAAAGAGTCACTAATCAATATAAATTAAAACATTATATTTAAATTTATCTCGTACTAGTTGTCTGAGTCTTCTACAAACTTTTTCTCTTCTATTGTTCTTTTTTTAGTAAATTAAATTTATTAGAAAAGTTGGTCTAAAAAAATTAACGATGAGCTAAACAAACCATTAATTATTTGTACTCGTAAACTACAGTAATACAAGAGAAAAGAAAAATAATATATATGCTAGTTAAGTTTTTTAATAAATCAACATAAACATTTAATATGTTATTCTATGAATTTTACAATATCAATATCATATTAATATAGTTCTATATTTGTACGATCGTTACAAAAGCACCATCTAAAAATTTATACCAATTAAGGTATTTCATCATCAATATTTTTTTTTTATATACATACACGGGTATATTACTGTTCCTCCACTATTAACATCAATGGGTAACTCCGTAATCAATCACGCACATACAAATATCCAATAAAAATATCATTTTCTAATAATAAATATTTATTTCTCATTTGCATAGCAGTCAATATACTTATAAATCATCTAATATTTATGATAATTTTAAATAATACTATGCACACATATCATTCTTACAATATCAATTAAAATTCACTTGAGTTCAAAATTCTGAATTTGTAGTGATCTTAATATAATTAATGATAATGTCAATAAATACATTTGGCCTAAAAGAAGCAAAATATTACTCTAGTATAAGAATATAAATATTCACATTAATGTCGATTAAATTATTGTCTTAACTTCGACTCTATAAAATTGAATGTCTAAAATAAACATGGTATTCATATTAACAACAACAACAAAGCCTTAATCCCACTACATAGAATCAAATACATGAATCCTTTTTCTCCATGGCGTCCTATTTAGTGTCATATTTTCATTTAGTTCTGATAAATTAATATCTTTTTTTATACAATAAGCCCAAGTCTTCCTCGGTTTACCTTTACCTAAGTCGAATCTAAAACATCTGCTCTTCTAATTGGATCATCAGATGGTCGACGTTTAATATGACCAAAACATCTAAGATAACTTTCTCTAATTTTGTCTGTCCCCAGAGCTACACCAACCCTATTACGAATATAATCATTTCTCATTTTATCTCTAAGTGTAAAGCCACTCATCCACCTAATCATTCACATCTCGGAAACACTTAAACCCAACATTTAGCTCCATAAAGCATTGCAGGTCTCAATACCCTCTTAAAAAATTTTCCTTTCAGTCTAAGCGGAACTTTTCTATCACACAAAAGGCCTGAAGCATTACTCAACTTCAACCAACTTGAATTCTACTATTAACATCCCCATCTATATCACCATCACTTTCAACAACAAGCCTGAGATATCTAAACCGTTCACATCTTTTAATAATTTGATCACCCAAAGTTACACTTCTGTCACTAGAACTACTACTTAAATTACATTCCATGTATTTAGTTTTAGTTCTACACGAATGAAGGTCTTTAGACTCCAATGTAGACCTCCATAATTCAAGATTTTCCTGGGCTTTTTCTCTCGTCTTATCCACGAGAAGGATATCATCAGCAAAAAGCATTTATATCATGCTTATGTTTCTCTTCAATAATACACACATGTTTTTATTATTATTACTTTTAATAAGAGACTCTTGCCCCTTTCTCTTGAAACTGCACAAGAGATCTCCCTCCTTCAAGCCACCACTCTCCTTCCCCACCTCTACATGCGATCCGGATCAAACGCACAAGTTGAATGCTTTAGTTCGATCCTCCCTTGCTCGCAATGGTCACACGACCTCTTTTGCACCTTCGCACGAGCATTGATCCTTTAATCAGCCAAACAACACCGTGTCGCCTCTTTCTTTCTTCTTCACCTTTGCTGTTTCAACTCGATTGTACCCATGAGTTGCCACCTCCTTCAGTTACCTCTTCTCCTTCAGCTCGATGGCACGGGATCGAGTCTCGCCGATTGACTCTCCAGGTAAGTTGCAAATTTACCTCATCGACTTCTTGACCTCCCCTCGCTTCCTCTCTCGCTCTGTTCGGTTTTACTTTCACTTCTTCGGTTTTTGACTCATCGTTTCCTCTCCTTCGTTCCTTTGTTTTTTTTTTTCTAAAATAGGTCGTCACAAAAACCATCTTTATTAGTTTCTATTGAACTTTTGCTTTTATGAGGATGTTCTTCTAATTATATATTGCACCAGCCACTTTCTAACATTACTTTATGTCCATTCTTTTGATTTGATTGAAGCTAGGGTTTACATTTTTATGGATGCTTTCTCGGTGTTTGGTGCATTTTTTGATTTCTGCCTTGATAATCTTGCACTTGTGTTACAAAGGTGTGAGCAGACCAAACTAGTACTGAATTGGGAGAAGTGACAATTCATGGTGACTGAGGGTATTGTGCTAGGGCATAAAGTTTTCTAGAAGCTGGTGAAGATAGATGCAGTGAAAATTCGAGTGATAGAAAAACTACCCTCACGCATGTCTGTTAAAGAGACATAGCTTTTTAGGACAAGTAAAGTTTTACTTTTAATAAATTAAGGACTTATTTAAGATTTTGAAAACCCCGTGTCATTTATTAGAGAAGGATGTGCCCTTCAATTTTGAAAAACATTGTCTCATGACCTTTGAGATCCTGAAAAATTAGTCATGGTGCCTATCATTGTTGCACCTAATTGAGATCATTTTTTTGAGGTGATGTGTAGCTTCGGTGACTACACAGTGCGGGCAGTGGTGATAGAAAAACTACCCTCACGCATATTTGTTAAAGAGACATTGCTTTTTAGGACACGTCAGATTTTACTTTTAATAAATTAAGGACTTATTTAAGATTTTGAAATCCCCGTGTCATTTATTTGAGAAGGATGTGCCCTTCAATTTTGAAAAACATTGTCTCGTGACCTTTGAAATCTTAAAAAATTAGTCATGGTGCCTATCATTGTTGCACCTGATTGAGATCATATGTTTGAGCTGATGTGTAGTTTCGGTGACTGCACAGTGCGGGCAGTGGGGAAACAAGTTTTTCATGTAATGTATTATGATAGTAAGACCCTTAACGATGTCCTATTGAATTGTACCACTACTGAGAAAGAGATACTAGTGATAGTATATACATTCAATAAATTTAGGCCCTACTTGTTTGGTACCAAATTCAATTTCTACATTGACCACTATTGATATCAAATATTTTGTGACTCTTGTTTGATTCGATAGGTACTCTTGTTATAAGAATTTGATATTAAGATAGTTGGTCGGAAATGTATAGAATATCAGGTAGTCAACCACTTCTCTAGGTTTGAGGAAAAAAAAATATTAGGAGTTTTTTGTTAAAATAAATGAGAGTTTTCTTGCAAGCAAATCTTTGTCATTTTTTGACAAAAATATTTTGTGGTATGCAGAAATTGTGAACTTCATTATCAATGACATAATTCTATATGATTTGACATACCACCAAATAGAGAAATTCATTTATGATATCAGGAAATCTTTTTAGAAATTGTAAAAACCATATCATCATGAGGTGTGTTCTTTTGGAAGAGGTCAACGACATCATTAGATCTTGTCACGGCTCAGAATTTGGGGGGCATTTCAGAGGATTTAAAATTGCTTCTAATATTTTACAGTATGAGTTTTAAGGGAAAACTCTATTTAAGGATGTGAATGATTATATCAAGAGTTGTGATAGATGTTAAAGAGTAGATAATATTTCTGAGAGAGATGAGTTAATCTTGAATTTTATTTTGAAAGTTGAAATTTTTATATTTGGGAATTGATTTTATGGGACTCCTTGTGCCTTCATTAAGAAACATCTATAATATGGTGGTAGTGGACTGCCTCAAAGTGGACTTAAGTTGGGGCTTTTCTTAATTTTGATGCTCAAAGTGTTAAAAAAATTCTGAAAAATAATATTTTTAGCAAATTTGGAACAGTTATGGTGATTATCAACAATGGAGAAAGCCGTTTTTGCAATAAGAGGATAGAGACATTAGTAGTCAGTTATGGGATTCAATATATGGCTTGCTACCTACCATATCCAGAACAATGGATTACGGAGGTGTCTAATTGAGAGATTAAAAGGATTTTGGAAAATAATATTAATCTAAGTGGGAAGAATTGGTCATTAAGGTTGGATGATGTTTTTTAGGTCTATAGGACACCCATAAAAATGTCCTCTTGTAGATTGATTTTTGGTAGAGCCCGTCATTTTCCTATGAAATTGGAATATAAAGTTTTTTGGGTCATTAAGGAATTTAATTATAACCAGAAGGATTAGGTAGAGAAGAGATTACTGCAGTTTAACAAATTGGAAGAGATTTGGGAGGAAGCTTATGAGTACCAAGATCTACACAAAAAAAAAGATGAAGTGACATAACCAAAAGCTTATTATGAAGGATTTCAACCTGGACAGAAGGTTTTACTTTGTAATTCGTGATGAACTTATTTCTCAGAAAACTTAAATCGAGATTATCAGGACCATTCACTATAGTAAAATTTTATCCATTTGGAGCTGTAGACATTCGGGAGAGGAAAAATAGCAAAGCATTCAAGGTAAATGGCCAAAGACGGAAGTTGTACTTAAAAGGTGATAGGATAGGTATTAAAGAAGTCCTAATTTTTTAATCATCCTAAGTAGTAGATATGGCAATGTCTAACTGGGACGTTAAACCAAGCTCTACTTGGGAGGTAACCCAAACTTTATTTTGTGTTAGTTTGTGATATGTTCTGTTTTGTTATTGCTTTAAATTTGCTTGTTGTGTGCATTTAAATTTTATTTTGTTGTGTTAGAGTGTGCTTAGGTGTGTTACCAGGGTTAGGTGGAATTATGTGTATTAGAGGGGAGAAACCACTAGTGGTGGTAACCGAGGTTGGCGCCTGCACGAGCCTTTGGCGCACCTTTGCTGGGCTGACTGAAAGCAGGGAAACTTGTGCTATGCCAAAGCACACCCATGATGCTTGACATATTGGGGCGCATCCGTGTTAACCACCCAGCCTGAGGGGGCAGCAAACAGTTGTCAAACCCCTCAACATACCCACTTCTGACATAATAAGAAAGATCAATTTTTTCTGTCTCACTCGACCCTTTGCGATCTTTACTGCCCTAGCCATCATGCACACTTGAGAGGAGGAAAACTAGAGAGAAGTACGGGGAAGTTGCAAGAAGATCCTAGTGTTCCTAAGGCCCAGTGATGAGCTCTTCTTCAGTCTTGTGCTGTTTCATTCCATTCTTTTGGGTGGATGTCCTCCAATTCCTTCCTCTCCTTCATTTTCTTTTTTGAGGGCCAGGCACCCAGAACCAATTTAAGAAAGTTACCACCTTCTATAAAAAGAAATTTGTTAGTCTTAAAGCGACAAATTGCGATGAGAATTTCTTGGTATCAAAGAAATTGATTCCGGAAAGAGTGTTTCTTGAGCCCGAGGGTAGGATTGAAAAGAGTGATCATCGATAAAAGATTAAAAAGTTTTGCTACACCGATCTAGTTGTTGTTGTCCCGATTGTCCACAAGTTTATAGCCAATGCAAAGGAACTCGTGGATGAGAAAGTCTTTATGAGGCGAAAACAGGTAGCCTTCGATTTTAAAATCATCAATGTAATCATTGACCTTGCCATTGTCCCAGACTGCAAGTATTCCAATTACTTGGCTTCTAACTATCATGAAATTATTAATTTTCTCACCGACTCCACCACCCAGTGGAAATTCAATGACGACAAGATTGTTAATTTCCCCCGCGCTGCTATGAATAAGGAGTCAAAAGCATGTCACTATTTTATTTCTGCGAGACTCGTACCCACCACCAGCCTGATTGATGTCACTAAGGATCGAGTTTTCTTCAATTATTGCATCCAAAAAGGAATGCCAATTGATGTGGGGACTGTCATTTCCATTCCTATCAACCACATCATTAGCTTGCAGACCATAATAGGACTCAACCACCCTAGCTGTATTACTGCCCTTTGTGCTAAAATAGGGTTGTTTGGGAGAGTGGGAGGAGCAACTAAACCTTGTAAAACCCATTGCTAAGGCCATTATTTCTCTTACGAGAGAACGTCTACATATGAGAAAGGAGAGAGCTCCTCTAGATCAACTCCATCCCGACCAAGGCCCACTACGTCAATCAGTGCTATCTCCAAACATCTTGACACTGTGGCAAAGGACTCGGCCATCATGCAGTGGAAGCTTCATGACTTATATGAGCGGTCACATTTTTATGTTGTCCAACACCAGAGACATTATAGTTTTCTGCATCAGTACTTTGCGGCCTAGCAGGAGCTGTAATGGAGGCAGTAGACGAATAATGACCTAGACCCTGTGAGATTCCCAGAGACGCGACTATTTGAGCTGCTCAACAATGCGGCCGAGCCCATGGAAGAGGATGAGGAGGCCGGTTGTGGAAATGATGCATGAGTTATGATATTTGGATGTGTATTTGGCTGTATGTTCTCGTGGACTCCGATTCTGTTATGTTTCTTTGTGAACTTTGTTGGCATGTGTAGGATGTTATGGATTTCCATGTTATGCTGTGATGTGGACTGATATTTGTGTTTTGAGATTTTATTGTGTACTATTTAGATCTTCATGTGATTTATCCATTTTTGAGTTTGAGATGTGATTGGCTATGCTAGGTTTTGTTGTGTTCATGACTAGCTTTGCTGTCTTTGATGTGAATGTTTTGCTTCTTTTGTTGATATGAAATGATAGCATGTTTGATGTTAAATTCCCTTCTCTGGCATGACTTTTCATTTATTGTAATCCTTCATGTGATGTAAATAGAATAGAAAATAAATTTGGGGCAGAAGCTATGCATGTGTATTTGCTTAAGATGAATTATAGTACCTAAGCTTTAGACTACTTTATGGTAGCGACTCATAATTCCTTGTAAGCCGATCATGTGACATAGTAACTTTAAAAGTTGTGTGAATATTCATCAAAGAAAAGGATTAAAGTTAATTTCATATCAATTGAGTACTTCACTTCAACTACTTCTGCCATTAGCATAAAAGCCCAAAATATTTGAGAAGATGCGACTATAAAGAGAAGGAAGCAATCGGAAAATTTTAAGCCCATAAACGTTAGCTCAACAATCTAATTGAATTTAATACTTTCTAAATGAATTATAATAGTTTTGAATATGCATTAGGTAGCGATTAACAATTATTAATTAAGGGAGATTAGACTTTCAAAATTTTAAAAATACATGTTTATATAGTAATTCTTAGTTGAAAAGAAAAGAGGAAAAAAAAGAGAAAAATATAGGAAAAAAAAGGAAAAAGAATTTTTAGAAGGCTCTAATCTTAAAATAAAAATTATGGAGCCGTGTTGAGAACTAGCTTGTGGTTAAGCATGAAAATAAAATTTTTTTGTCTAATTCTTTTCCTAATTGATAAGACTTAAAAACCTCTTTAATGAAATTCCTTGATATTACATTCGAGAAAGAAATTGAGGGATTTTGGATTGTTTTATTAATATTGAATGGACTTAAAAACATCTCTGATTAATGAAAATATTTTCATCACCCTTGCTTAAGTGCTTTGAGATTTATTTATGCTCAGAAAGAGGTGAATTGAAGAAAGGCCAAGTTATTAAAAATTAATGAGAATTATAATTTGATATGTTTTTTGCACACTTTTATTGAAATTTCTATGACCTTATTAAATGCCAAGGAATTTCGCATATGAAAGCTACAAAAAACATTCAAATGAGTCTATGTGTATTTATGAGATTACTTGAGAGCAAGCGATGGGTGAGTTTGTGAAAATTATTATGAAGCAAAAATATATTACATTTTGTTATTAATTATATGTTATATTTTATGATTATAGTAGTTTTATTCTTGTGGAAGGTATATTTGCTGTGTATTGCAAGATGTCAGGCATGGAGTGAGATTAGGGGAGCTAAAAATGAAGAAAAACAAAATAGTACTTCGCGCTAAGACAGAGCAAATCTACGTCGGCATCGAGAGGAAGCGGGGCACCAGTGCCTTATCCTGGCACACCCGCACTACCATCTAGAGGAGGCACCGCGCCCATGCAAGACATTGGGTGCCCGCATCACCCCTTATGGGAAGCGGCAAACCCGCACCTAGCAGTGGCGATCGTTATGCAGAAAACTTAATTTGGAATGTTTGGATGTAGATTTTGGAGCCCTGGCTGTATAAGGAGAGGCCTTGGGCATGAAGAATTCTTGGGCGATTGGAGGCTACTTTTACTTTTCCTTGAAGAGTCTTGTGTTGTGTCCTAGGATTTCCTCCTAAGTTTTCCTTCGGAGAAAGCTTCTAGTTTTTTTTTTTTTTCCCAAGAGTTTTGGAGGGTTTAAGCGTGAAATATTTTAAGTGCTTGTACAAGGGAGATCGGCGTGGAGTGTTTGCATTGTAAGGGGAAGTTTAAGGTGTACTTCAGAGCAAGGAATTTCTGACTTGCATATGTGCTGAAATTCTTTTATTCAATGAAGCTAAAATGAAAATAGAAAAACATGATTATCACCATCCGTACTTCTGTTTGTTTCTATCATAGTTAATTCTAATCCCCGGGCTGGATTGTAACATTTATTAAGGATATTTTTCAAGTTTACACTGATAGGCAATTTGTAGAAAGTATTAAAGTTGATATGGAGTGTCCACTAAGTGTTCAATTAAAGTAAAGTTTATATTGAGAATCAACGGCAAATCTTTACTTTTAAAAAAAAAAAATGTTATGGGGTATGGAAATGCTTGCAAAGAATAACCAAAATGAGTGACTTTGTATTTGCTTTTTATTGTTGGCATAGTTTTCGTTTGAGTTTTTTATTAAAAAAATAAAAAGTTTAGAACAATGGAAAAAATATTTTAAATATGGGGGCTTTGAATTAAAAAAAAAACTAGACCTATGTTATACAATTTTCGTGAGTGTGTTATTATTAAATTATTAACCAATATAACTAGAAATTTAAGGGATAACTTGGTGTGATGAATTTAGCTTTATTTGATTTTTTATACTAATGAATGAGGATATAGATGTGATTATAACTTCTAAGTTTAAGGATGAATTGTTAAAAACGAGATTTCATGAGCTTTACGTAATAAGACAATATCATGAAATTTGAAAGATAATTTTTTGAAAATTGCATTTATGCATCATATGAATCTAAATGTTGGTTTTTTAATAATTTATTGATAAATAAATTGAAGATTCCAAAAATGAGAATCATGTTTCGAAAAATTAGGAAGGATATAGCTACAAATGTTTATATCAAGATTGTGCGAATCGCATCTTCTGAATAGTAGATAGCAGAAAATAGACATAGGTAATTTGATTGTTCGAGCATGTATAATGAAGGATAAAGGATGCACCAATTATATTGGGTCGCTACAGTTATTTATGATATATTTGGAAGAGTAAGAGATGGTTTGAAGGTACCTTGGATTAGAAGTACCACAAAAGGATATGCTTTGTATTTGTTTGTATGCTTGATTTTTTTTTTAAGTTCTAATGATTAATGTTTCGATGCAGAGTTATAAAATTCAAGCTTTCATCTATTCTATGTTATATAGAATAAATTTAGATTTTATGGTAAAATTTTCCTTCTATGAGTAAACAGCATCACTTGCGAAGCAATTTAATCCAATTTGATTTTGATTTTTTTTTTGCTTTTCTTTTGTTTTTTTTTTTTTTAATATTTTTACTCAAAAATTTTGGTATGTTAGAACACAATTAATTATTTTTAAAAACACTCCAATAAAATTTTAGGTATTTTGAGTTTTTTTAAAAATAAATTAAATTCCTTTTGAAAACTAGAAAATACACTAAACCAATATGTTTTCAAAATAAAAGCAAAAAACATAATTAAAAACAAAAAACAAATGTGATCCCAAATAAGATGGGGCTCCTTGAAATTCTTTGAAGTGGAGATCTATTGTTAGTTCCCTTCTTTAAAGAAGCAGAAAGCCTCCATCATTTAATAGTTCTATATAAATACTCTTCCACACTTCTGCAATCCGTCTATTCTTTAAAGAAAATAATTCCTAGAAATTAAAATGTCAAAGGAAAGAGCTTTGGACTAAAGACTTTCTATAATGTTTGTTCTCTAATAGAAAAGTAAGAAAACTGAAATTAAAAACACACGAAACCAGACCAGTTTGTTAGCCTGTTGCTATGCATTCTACCACTACCGCATTGTTACCAGTAACTTAGTTATTTTAATTATTTATAAAACAGTATATTCATGTATTTAAGAGCTTGTATGATTATCATCAGGATGCACTGACTGCTTTAAAAGGTGGCCGCATTCCTCCTCCTGGGAGATTACCAACGTTTGAAGAGATAAAGGAAACAATTGGCTTTAACGAGTATTACAAAGAGGAAGAACGGTATAAAACAACTGGCGTCCTTCCATCCTATGAAGAAGGTTAGCAGTAACCTTTCCTCTTCTTTTCCCGTCCACTTTGTGCCTCTTGAACTTTGCTTGTTTTGTGTTCTTGTTATTTCTAAGGCCAAAAAGCAGAGAGAATAAATGAACCTGTAGTTGAGGTTCTCAGTCCATTTCATGGCGGAAGCAAGTCTGATGATTCTAATGAACACTCATCTGGTATATGGTCTCGGACTCTGAGATTAAAAGTCACAGGAAGCAATGGATTTGAGAAGCTTGACGTTCGTATTCCGGTTAGTAGATATTTCCTCAAGCATTTAAAGGAATAAATTTTTGGTGCATTTACATACATACCACTCAATTCTTATGTTTTAACATATCTAACACTAAAATTTTACTTTTCTTAAAATAAAAACCGCCAAAACCTTCAAAACAAAAAAAAAAAAACAACGGTTTAACTTTTAGAATGTGAAATTTACTTTTTCATGCACGAGTAAGGTGACACATACGTAAAAATTTGAAGTTTGGGTGTTACATATGTAAGTTCATCATAGTTCAGTGGCAACTGGTACGTACGTTAAGCTTCCTAAATTTTTTTCTCCTGTCGCTTTGATTTTCGTATATTTATGCATTAGCACTGCATCTATACATGCACATTCTTCTTTATCTTCTATGAGAATGTGAATTCAACAATTGTTCTTAGAATTGGGTTGGCAATTGAAACAAAAATCTACTTGCAATAAATGAAAATTTTTCAGAGTATATTTGATTGATGTATGTAAAATGCTTGCATTTCAGAAATGATCAGTAGAAGGAATGTGGTGTATTTTGATTCAAGAAACATTTTTAAGGGTAGTGTACAACTTTTTAATTACATGCTTTGTTTGGCAGGCCGGGTTCTTAGAAGGTATGGCTAGCATAATTCCAGGTGTGTATATATAGCCCCATCTATGCTCCTTTGATTTCAATATATTATTTTAAAATAATTTTTGTGGCTTGTTTTTCCCCAGGCTTGGGTGGAGTAAATGTTATTGAATTGTTAGAAAATGCTTCACTGGAGAGCACACCTGAGAAAGGGAAAATGCTTCTAGAATTCAATGGTGGATTGGGTGATAAGATTCAGGTTTTTGTGGAATGAGCTGCTCTCTTCTCCTCTAAACAGTGCATTTTAATTCAGCATTCGTATATATGTTTGTGTTTAGGATACATATGAGAATAGCTCTCCAAATGGATGAGCAATAAAACATGAGTTTGTGGCTTGCAATTGTCTAGGATTGGTAAATAAGCTTTATTCTCATGACTGATGAACATTTTAAAGTTGACTTGGACCTGAAAATTGGTTTACTTGATTAGAGGACATCTTGCATGAAATTTAATTTGATTCAAATTGT